>JZKD02S0756544.1:797690-812026 GCA_000966675.3 Picea glauca | reverse complement strand
GGGTGTACAAAACCAAACTAAATGAAAAAGGGCAGATTGAAAAGCACAAGGCAAGACTTGTTGCCCAAGGATTCTCACAACAACTAGGTATTGATTATGGTGAAACTTTTTCTCCGGTAGCAAGATTAGACACTGTAAGGACTTTATTGGCCATAGCAGCACAACACAAATGGCAAGTTTATCAAATGGATGTCAAGTCAACATTTCTAAATGGATTTTTAGAAGAAGAAGTTTATGTCAATCAAACATCACGAGAATTTTTTGATAATGATGAAAAAATTACATGTATAAAGATGGTTTTTTTTTATATTCATCAACAAATATAAATGTATTCAAGATATGATAATTTTTTATTACTTAAATTGTAGTTTTAAATGTTTAAATTGATTCAACCCCATAAAATAAGTTTCATACTAAATTGTGAAATCCCATTCACAAAAATATACAATTCTACTAAGAAATTGTAAAATCCCAATCACAAAAATATACAATTCTTTTAAATTTTTATGAAATTTAAGAAAAAAAAATGAAAAAAATATATTTAAAAAATGAAAAGGTTAAAATATTTAGATTACACATTTTAGATTACATATTTTGAAAAATGGCTGTAACTCTAGTGTTCGATATCGATATATATTATATAAAATAATAAAGTGTTCGATATCGATATATATTATATAAAATAATAAAGGAATCAAAATAAAAATATCAAAAAGTACCTTCCCATATATGCAGAGACCAGACTAAAAGCACATAGCTTAAACTTCAGACAACCCTTAATCCCGACATTTTGATAATGGTTGTAGCTGTCGTGTCTTCTACGTCATATATATATAAATATAAAATTAAAAAACCCAAAAGTACTTCCCGAGAAAGTGTTGAGCTAACCCGCCTATTCGGTTGCTCCGGTTGCTCGATAGATTGCATTGTATTTACGTTGTATGGTATTGCTATCAGTGGTTGGCCATACACTCTAACGAGGGTCCTGCCAATGGAACGTTTGCCTCTTTTGACATTTGATAACCAGTTTTACATGAATGTATGTTTAAATTTGTTGGTTAACTGTTCTTCATTTTCCAATACTGTTATCAGCGTTGTATTTTTTATTAAATTGTAAATGTGCATGCTTATTTTTCACCTGTTATTTTATATATAGAACTGTGTATATTATATATACGAGAAGAGGAAGAGACTGTAATTTTATAAACTCTACATTTTAAATAGTAATTTTTTTATTAGTATTAAAGTTAGGGAAAGATTAGTAATAATACACTATTTTAGATTAATACAGGGATTAATATTATATTATTAATATTAGAGATTAATGTAATATTCACCTTTCATGATAATATTATTAATGCTTATTAACTATTGTTATAATTAATATTGTTATTATTAATAAAAATGATTATTAATAATATTATTAATATTTATTAACAATAGTCATTATTAATATAGTTGTTATTAATATACAATTATATTAGTTCTTATTATTTATTTTTATTATTAATTAATAATAATAATATTTAAATTAATATTATTAATAATACTTTAATTACAATGTTCATAATTAATATAGTTAAAGATGGTAATACTCCTTTATTCTTTATTAATAATAGTAATAATAATACCTTATTGACAATAAAGTAATAACAACATTTTGCTAATAATAAAGTAATAATACTTTATTAATAACAAAGTAGTAATAATACTTTATTATATTGTTTGTATTAATATWCAATTGTAATTGTAATTGTAATTGTATTAGTTATTATTATTAGTTAATAATAATAATGTTTATTAAAATTATTAGTAATACTTTATTATAAAGTATTAATAATATTATAGCCATTTATCATAAACTATTATTATATAAATATCTTTGAAGTTGAAAAAATTATAATTTACCTCCTATCCAATTAAACTATAATAAAGTTTTAATTTACATCTTATCCAATAAACTATGATTAAAGTTTTTATTTAAACTAGATTGTACAAAGGATTCCTTCCATACAATATATTTTGTTAATTCAAAATTCATTTCTTTATGACAAATGAAAAAGTTCGTGAGAATTTTTCTCAAAAAACATGGCCAAAACATCCATTTCACAATGTGTCAAAGTTGCATTGTGATGAACATAACTTTATATTGCAATGTGATGAACATTACTCGACATCACAATGTCAGAAACATATCACGATATCGCATTTGAACAATACCTTTAACCAACATCACAAAGAGATGCAATCCTACATAATCCGATGTCACAATGCTATGCACATGTCCTACTATTGCAATATGACAATTATACCTTGTCATCAAAATATGGCGTTAGCCATGGTTATGTTTATATAATACTTGCAACATAACCCAACCCGTCATTTATGTCATAATGAGACAAAACCATTGAGGAACATACCATTTTTTCATAAGCCAACCTAACTGAATATCAAAATGAAACATCACCATTCTCGAACATCTCACTTTAACATAACTCATAAGAAAATTCTCTTTCCGAGATAACCATAAATGAATAGGCTATGTGGTGTAATGTTACAATGTGACTAAACCCAACATTTCCTTACATGAACATTGCAATGTGATGCCCATGGATAAACCTTACTATATGATGAACATTTAAATTTGCCACATTTTGATGAATATTTCTTTCCGTCATGAGGTGTTGAACACTTCCCAATGTCATCATGTGTCAAACATTTCCCAACTTTGGTACATGAGGAACATACCCCAAGGTCAGAGTGTCACTATCATATCACAACGTCACAATGTGACAAACATAAATTGCCTATGTGAATAGTAACGTTGCAATGTAATGAACATAAACATATATGGAATTGTGATGAACATAGCCCTGTTGTTGCAATATGACAAAGATATCCTCATGTTGCAATGTGATCCACATATCCTCACATCATAACGTGACCAACATTTCCAAACTTCCCAATCTAAGGAACAAAACCCATTGTTGCAATTTCATGTACAAAACTCAATGTGGCAGTGTGGTAAACATAGACCGACATTACAATGATATGAACATTTCTTGACCTCACAATGTGACGAACATAACCTAATGTCACAAAGGGACCAAAATTTATTGACATCAAAATGTGATGAACAATGCTCTAATGTCATTATGAGATGAACAAAAGCTCATGTCTCAATGTCATGAACAAAACATGACAAGCATTTTAATTCGTTACCACCATAGTAAACCATGATTAAACATAACCAATAGGGTTGACCATAATCAACTCCAAAAGGTATACAAACGTCAACCAAGGGCGTGTTCAACAATAGTCAATCCTGCTCAAGCATAGTCAACCATGGTCATGGTCAACCACACTCAATGATGGTGAAGGTCAAAATCTAACAACCATATATTGTCTTTGCGAATAGTAATGCTATAGTGTGACAAACATAAACAGTCGTGGCATTTTGACAAACTTAGCCCTGTCGTCACAATGTAACAGACATATCCTCATGTTGCAATGTGACGCACATATCCATCCATCGCAATGTGTCAAACATTTCCAAGTTTCCCAATTTGACGAACACAAACCATTATTGTAATGTGATATACACAACCCATTGTTGCAACATGAGAAACATAAACCAACATTGCAACGAGAAGAACAATTCCTTACATCATTGTGACAAACATAACCTAATATTTCAATGAGATGACCATTTCCAAATGTCGCAATCTAATGAACATAAATAGATATTACAATGTGACGAATATTTCCAATGAGATGAGCATTTGCAATGTGACAAACATTTTGAATCAGAAGAACTTTTTCAATGACATGAACATTTGCAATGGGAAAAACATTTGCAATGTAATGATCATTTGCAATGTCACCATGTGACGACCATTTTCAATGAGATGAACATTGCTCGTCATCACAATATGATGAAAATAACTTCATGTCCCAATCAGACGACCATTTCCCAAATTCATAATGTGATGAACATAACTAGATGTTGGAATGCGACAAACAAAGCCTGATGTCACAATGTGACAAAGAAAACCTCATGCCGCAATGTGACGAACAAAACAAGATCAACATTGCAATGATGTAGTTCCATAGTAAAACATGGTTATACCTAATGAACATGGCCCACCATAATTAGCTCCATAAGGTCTACGAAGGTCGGCCAAGGGCATGATAAATAATAGTCAAACTCGGTCAACCATATTCAACCATAGTCAACCATGGTTAACCATAGTCAACCATGGTTAACCATAGTCAACCATAGTTAACCATAGTCAACCATAGTTAACCATAGTCAACCATGGTTAACCATAGTCAACCATGGTTATGGCCAACCATACTCATAGTTAAGCTTAAACAAAGTGAATTCCATCCATAGTCATGATCAACCATGGTCATAGTCATGATCAACCATGGTCATAGTCACTAATAAGAATATGGTCATGGTCATGAATATATTATTTTTAAGGTATTAATATGGTTATGGTGATGGTTATTAATGTATTATTATTAATATACAATTGTCGACCATAGTAAACAAAATTCAACCAAGTTCTATGAATGTTAACCATGGCCGTGGTTAATCTCACAGACAACAATTTTTAACCATGCTTAAGCATTGGCAACCATGTTTAACTATGGTCAAGGTCAATCATAACTAACCATGGTCATGGTAATCCAATATCAAATTTAATTAACCATGTGCATGACCAACCATTCGTTATTAATATTTTTATAAGCCAACCTAGCTGAATATCATAATTAAACATCAGCATTCTCGAACATCTCACTTTAACATAACTCGTAAGAAAATTCTCTTTTTGAGATAACAATAAATGAATAGGATATGTGGTGTAATGTTACAATGTGACTAAAACCAATATTTCCTTACATGAACATTCCAATGAGATGCCCATGGCTAAACCTTACTGTGTGATGAACATTTTAATTTGTCACATTTTGTCGAATATTTCTTTACGTCATGATGTGTTGAAAATTTCCCAATCTGAGTATGTGTCAAACATTTATCAACATTGGTACATGATGAATATAACCCAAGGTCACACTTTCACTATCATATCACAACGTCACTATGTGACAAACATAAATTGGCTATGTGAATAGTAAAATTGTAATGTAACGAACATAAACATATATGGCATTGTAATGAACATAGCCCTATTGTTGTAATATGACAAACATATCCTCACATTGCACTGTCATCCACATATCATGACATGAGAATGTGACCAACATTTGCAAACTTCCCAATCTAATGAACATGACCGATTGTCGCATTGTCATGTACAAAACTCAATGTGGGAGTGTGGTACACATAGACCAACATTACAATGAGATGAACATGTCTTGATGTCGCAAAGTGATGAACATAACCTAACATCACAAACAGATGAACATTTCTTGACATCGCAATGTGACTAACAATTGTCTAATGTGGCTATGTCACGAACAAAATCTCATGTCACAATCTCACGAATAAAACCTGACAAGCATTATAATTCGGTACCGCCAGAGTAAACCATTATTAAACATAATCAAATGGGCTTACCATAGTCATCTCCATAAGGTCTAAAAAGGTCATCCAAGGGCGTGTTCAACAATAGTCAATCCTACTCAACCATAGTCAACCATGGTCATGGTTAACCATACTCAATAATGGTAAAGGTTACAATTTGAAAACCATAAATTGGCTTTGCGAATAGTAACGTTGCAATGCGACAAACATGAATGGACATGGGATTCTGACGGACTTAGCCATGTTGTCACAATGTGATGAACATATCCTCATGTTGCAATGTGACACACATATCCACCCATCACAATGTGTCGAACATTTCCAAGTGTGACAATTTGATGAACACAACCCATTATCGTAATGTGATCTACATAACCCATTGTTGCAACATGAGAAACATAAACCAACATTACAATGAGACGAACAATTCCTCACGTCGTTGTTATCACTGAAAAATCATCTGCAACATTGCACAAAATGGTTAAGAAAAAAAATCAATGCTAACAACAATTAGTCCACCTACAACACCAAAATTCATCCATAAGGAAAAAAACTATATAATTGGGTCAAAAATTGAAGTGTGCATATTCAGCAAAGGGAGCGTGCACAATGTGCAAAGTGTGTGACTGTCTACAAGAAAAGTTGTGCACTTCTATGAATGACACATTTATGGATCTTGTTGACCCGTCAACCACTTCTATTCTGACACCCAACATGATTTGACACTCATATTTGAGCGAAATCTAGCTTGGGGGTTGGTCAAGGGCTTGAGGGTATGCTAAAAGGCCCCTTGTTCACACTATGAACCAATTACATTTTTCCATGGATGAATGATATAAATAAGAGCCATGGTTGTGCTAAGAAACAAAGATCTTCAAAGTATTTTTATACTGCAACAATTCTTCTATGAGAATCCTCTTTTCTCTTTGAAGCCTTCAAGCACCATTGCAATAGCTCATTCCACCCACCTTTTTGAGCGAATAGGCATTGTTTTTCTTCACCATTTCCCATTTCATCCATTGTAAGGAGAGAATATCTCTCAATTAGGGAACTTAATAGACTTCCCAAGGAGGAAGAGGGGATTCGTAAGTCCCTAACTTTCTCTATAGTGTTTTGATTACTAATCTATTGATCCATTGGTAGCATTATGTTGGTCATTGTTTGATTTTTATGGTTATAAGTTTCTCAAGCTTTATAACATTTATTTCTTAGTTGTTTTAGTTTTATTTCTTTGTTTTCCTATGTGTTTGGTTTGTCTAACCCACTCAGAAACTATTGTCTTGTCTAGCAGGCTTATCGAGACATGTAAGTGTTGTTTTTTTTCTCACCCAAGTGACAAAACCAACACAATATTCGTAATGTGACAAACATAACTTAATATTTCAATGAGACAACCATTTCTCGACATCACAATCTAAAAAACATAACTAGATATTGCAATGTGATGAATAAAACCAGACACAAACATTCCCCAATGTCGCGATGTGACGAAGATTTGTAATGAGACGAGCATTTGCAATGTGAAAAATATTTCGAATGAGAATAACGTTTTAAATGACATGAACATTCGCAATGGGACAAACATTAGCAATGTAATGCTCATTTGCAATGTCACAATGTGAAGACCATTTGCAATGAGGAAAACACTTCTCGTCATCACAATGTGTGACCATAACTTGATGTCTCAATTAGATGACCATTTCCCAACGACACATTTTGATGAACATAACTAGATCTCAAAATGTGACGAACAAAGCTTGATGTCACAATGTGACGAAAAAAACCTCATGTTGCAATGTCACGAAGAAAACCATATCAACATTGGAATGTGATAGTGTCATAGTAAACCATGGTCATACCTAATAAACATGGCCCATCATAATTAGCTCCACAAGTTCTATGAAGGTTAGCCAAGGGAATGATAAATAATAGTCAAACTTGGTCAACCATATTCAACCATAGTCAACCATGGTTATGGTCAACCATACTCATAGTTAAGGTCAAACAAGGTGAATGTCATCCATAGTCATGAACCATGGTCATGGTCATTAATAATAATATGGTCAGGGTCATTAATGTATTAATATGGTCATGCCCGTGGTCATTTATTTATTATTATTAATATACAATGGTCAACCATAGTAAACCAAAGTCAACCAAGGTCTACCAATGTTAAGCATGGTCTTGGTCAATCCAATGGACAACAATTTTCAACCATGCTTAAGCATTGTCAACCATGGTGAACCATGGTTAACGTAAATCGTAACTAACCATGGTCATGGTAAGCCAATGCCATATATAATTAACCATATGCATGGCCAACCATTCTTTATTAATTTATTAATTAATAATACTTTAATACTTTAATGTATTGCTTTGTTACTCTATTATTACTTTATTAATTAAATACATTAATATATTAATACTTTAGCAATGTATTAATGCATACTTAATTAATGTATTGCATTATTAATGTATTAATTAATTAACTAATATTTTGAARAATTAATGYAATAACTTTAATTTATACATAACATTAATWTATTAATTAATTAATACAYTAATACTTTCATAYATTAATATACTATGTGMATTAATAAATTAATATTTTAGTTTRTYAATGTATTAATACATTAAATWGATATATAATAAAAATGATATTTTTTTTTGTGTGTATTAATTSATTATTTATATATTAATTAATAATAGTTTAATAATTTATTACATTAATATTTTTATAGTGTATTCTTAATATATTATTATTTTAAGGTAAATGTAAATTTATACTTTTATTTATACATTATTACATTAATTTAATATATCATTACATTATTAATGTATTAATAGTTTAATATGTTATGTTTTACATTAATGTGTAAGTACTTTAATATATTCATTAGAGTAATGTACTCTAATAATGCATTACTAAATACAATAAGGTCAATGCAATATTATTTTATTAATGTATTACTTTATTAGTGTATTAATACTTTAATGGTGTATTTATTAATGCATTTAATATGTTAATGTATTTATTGTATTTATTGATGTATTTAATGTATTATTAATGTTAAAACTCTAATCATAAGTTAGTTAGTTTACCTAACTGTTATACAATTACATGACAATTATGGTCTTCTTGTATTATATATGTACGTCTATGTACATGATTATTTGAAGCATTGATGAATATAGAGTATGCCTTTTCTGCTAGTATTTATTTATCTTTGTTCATCATGGTTTCTTGATTGCTTCTATTATTTCCATTATGTTTTTGTTGTTTTCTTCATTATGAATCTAGCATTGGTATCAAAGCATTATGATGCCTATGGCCTATAAATGAGTTCCTACTTAGAGGAGTGAGAATTGTTAAGCCCCATGAGAACCGTGGATCATTTGGAAAAATCAGAACTCAGAGTTTTCGAAAACCCTAGCCATTTTTTTGAACAGAGAGAGCAAAGGGTTATGCTTTGGTCACACGGACGGGAATAAGTGATTGATGAGTGAATGCGATTATGCTCTAGTTTCACACACGGGAAGAGGGAATTTGATAAGCGAAGGTGGGTTAAAACCTTAGCCACGAATAATGGAGGCCTGATAGAGGATATGTGTGTTCACCCCAAGCACAAGACAGAAAGACATCACGAGTTCTTGCTGGAAGAGGTAGAAAAAAAAGTGCAGAGGCCTTGCCAAATTCGTCGCGAGTTGTTGTTGGGAGAGGAAGAAAAAAAAGTGCAAAGGCGCTTCCACCGTTCGCCTGTCCAACCCGCGCAAAGAAAGAAACTGTTTGAGCATGTCTGACCAAATATTTTTGACTCACGCAGAGAAAAACAATAGTCTACATTTCCGGAGTTGTTGTTATATTTGCTCGTGTAGAGGAAGAGAAAGAAAGTCGCCAAGCATTGTTTATGAATTTTGAACCCTAGTGGAGACCACATTGTTCTTTATGAACAAGTTTATGATCATTGGGATTGTGATGGATACATTTTGAAGAGAGGGCATGCTTGGTGATACAAATATCAAGTTTTGCATGAATAAGAGAGAGATGGAGTGAATGCCCAGGCTGATATTTATTTTTAGCATTTGATGATGAAAACGGGGCAACAATAGTTGCGTACGGATTAAAAATTCCAACGATGAGTTGATGTGTTTCTTTTACTCTTGGTATCATCTGAGATTTTTTTCTTCTGTGGTAGGGGGAGAAATTTGGGTTTTCTTACCTGGATTTTTTGGCTTCTCAGGTCACAGGTTCAATCTGCCGAAGTCAACATAGGTTGATCTTTGAGAAGCTCTGCCAAGGAACATTCTAGGCGAGCCTGAGTCGTCCTACTCCATTTTTCTCAAACCAGGATAGTATCATCTATAGAGCGGTTTCTCCTGTAAAGCAATTTTGAATGGTTGTTGTAAAACCGCTAACGAATTGTAATTTCACTGACTGGTTGTACTACCTCCTCATTTTCGATATTTTAATTTATAAGGGTTTCTTTTCATAGAGGAGTTATAAGACCTATTGTTAAGAGCATTTGTTAGTATGATTTATTTTTGTAATGGAGTTATAAGGTAGTTGTAAAAAAAAAAAAAAAAAAGGGTGTCCACAAATGGGTAGTTTTTACTATCTTTGTGTGCATCTAAGTTATTTGTTATCTTGTATTTTCTCTTGGCATGCACAATAGGATACATAACATATGTCTTCCATATTCTGCATAATGGAAAGAATCGAAGAAATATTTACAATATTGCACACATTAATTAACTCAACTACAGAATCTACAATTGCAATAAAAAAGAACACTCTTAGTACAGTGATTACTTGTTCACAAGTAACGCACAAGAAGATTGATATGTTCAAACTTCAAAACAAGTTGTTGTCTGATTAGTTAAGCTTGCTTCAACACCAACAATGTGATTTTAACAAACACAATGACATCAAGGATGAGAATGAATACGCTCAGTTGACTAGTGATGAAAGTCATAAACATGAAGATTAGTTAGATGAAGTCCCTATGTCAGAAAAAGTTGCGGATAAATGTATTGTTCGACCATGGGAAGAATTAGGATTTAAACGGAATGGATATGGACTAGGATATGTAAAGGATTCTAACAACCTTTTTAATATTCCTAATTATTGTGAACCTATTTGCTTTGTGAATGGAGGTTTTTTGAATGATCATAAGATGACAGAGCTTGAGGATATTGGTAAGGAACATGTACAGGATATTGCTGATGAATATGTTGTTACAGATATTCCAAATCATGATAATAAGTTAGATAAAGAACCCATATACTGCAAATACTATCATCGATTTGGCCATGATAAGAGAAATTGTTTTGATCTTCACCCATGCAGACTTTGTGGGAAGACAAATCACCCCTCAGTAAGGTGTCAAAAGCACAAGAAAAAACAAATTCTTTTTGAATGGTTAGGGAATTGGCATTGGCATTTGGAATCCAATTTATTGGAGCAGTATTATCACCGAATTTATACACATGTACAGTCGTAAATGATTGGAGATATTTCTACAGTTGATGGACATGAATGTTTTTCAATATTTGATGATTTAGGGTATGATCGGGGCCCAATTGATGTAGTCTTCTGAGTTGAAGATTGAGTCTTTAGACTCCGCCAGAGGACAGTTTGATGTGTTGGATCTCTTCTTGGCCATACTTGTGAATGATGGTCAAGGGAATTGGAACCACTTGTCCCTGACAGGGGGGGAATCTAGTTGATTCAGGATCCAATTTTGATTTTGAGTCAAGTTCCAAGTTTGATTTTGAGCCTAATGATCAAGTATGCAACCTAGTTCTTGGTATGTAGTATTTTTCATGAACATACTATTGTTGATATGGTTTTTGGTCAACTTAAAACCACCAATTGAGCAGAAGACATGAAGTTCTGCTTGTTACTTTTTCATATTTTTGAGCCTTGAGCTCTTGTTAGTTTATGGTCAACTTAAAACCATGTCATTTAGTAGAAGACATCAACCTTTGCTAGACATTTAGTTTGTGGTCATCTTGAAACCACCAGATTGGTTTGTGGTCATCCCGAAACCACCAAATTAGTTTGTGGTCAACCTTAAACCACCATTTTAGTAGAAGACATCAACTTCTGCTATTTTTTTCAGAGTTCAGAGAGAATCTTCAACCATCCCTCTAAATATTTACTTGACACATTGTTGATTGTCAAGTAGTGGTAGTTTTTCAGGCAAGAATGAACTTATGATGAAGGGGGGACGTTAATACTCTAATCATCGGTTAGTTAGTTTACCTAACTATTATACAGTTAGATGACAGTTATGGTCTTCTTGTATTATATATGTATGTCTATGTACATGATTATTTGAAGCATTGATGAATATAAAGTATGCATTTTCTACGAGTACTTATTTGTCTCTATTCATCATGGTTTCTTGATTGCTTCTATTACTTCCATTATGTTTCTATTGTTTTCTTCATTATGAAGCTAACAATTATTGTGTTACGTTATTACTGTATTAAGAATTTAGTAATGTATTATTTAATAATGTAATAATGTATTAACTAATTAATACCTTACATTTATACATTCTTAATATATATTATATTAACCCCGGATGGGGTGCCACGTAGAGCAAGAAGAACACGTGGAGCAGTGCCAGGAGGGGCCATTAATGGTGGCTACCCGCTCCCATATCCTCACCATTTATGATGGGTACAAACCCAAGTGGCCTTCACCATACGACGCGGCCTCTCACTTGTGTGAGGAGAATGACGGACAAGAGCATTAAGACCATAGCCGCAATGGCCATAGCTATCATTTTCACCCTTATCAACAACCTTGGAGGCTTTGGGATGATTCGAAAGGTTGTAAAGCCAAACAGAGACAACCTCGCAGTGGGAACTCTAGAAATAACTCTATTTCTAAGCATGCCACGAGCAAGGGGGCAGCCCCACAAAGGCGCAAGGTGGTATGCGGTTGACTCGCAAAGAAAAAGGCAAAAGAAATTTTTGAGAGCACTGACTCTAGCTAAGAGAAGGAGACCCAGGAAGTCCAGAGGAATTGGGATGGCTCCCATGGCATATGTCTAGGAGACTCCTCCAGAGGAATCCATCCAGAATTACTCAGAGAGCCTCCTTTTCATGGTTCCAGACAATTGGGATCCCCCCGCTTGTTTCAGGGAGGATGCCATGACCACTGTTCCAAGAGATGAACACAGTCCTAGAGGCACTCCAGCTAAGGAATTCACACCTTTCTTTCTAGAGGAAGAGACACAGAAAGGCATCGAAGAAAACATCTGTGAACCTCTTGACGAAATGAGGTAGTAGAGTGGGCAGGGAGAGCACCAGGAGGAGGCCGATGCATGGATGGAAGCTCCCCCCTCCTCCATTCTATAGAATTCGCAATACCAACCACCACTTCTCCACATGGAGCACCTAAATTTAATCTTCGATTTATGCAACATGGTGGACGACCAAATTTTTAGAGCCATTCGCATCAATCAACGCCTGGATATGTTGTACACCACCTACTCCAACGCCACCCCAAGGTGCCAATGCCCCACCTATGTGCAGGTCTACACCATCCTAGTCAGACGAGGCAAGGAGAAGGATGACCATGAGGACTCCAGCTAAGAGGTTTTCATGTTTGTTTACTGTTAGAAACTATTTTCTTTTTTATGCAAATTAGAGCTGCAACTCTTCTAGCTTATAGCAATGGTAGCGGTAGTATAGTAATGAACAGACTAATACTAAGGTTGGCCATGCATCCTGGTTTCCTTCGAGCAAGGTGGCACACTAACACTTTGAGTTTGAAAGCTAGCATGGAATGGCCAGCTATCTCAGTTTCCTTACCAGGCGGGACAGCTGGCGCTATAATATAACTCTGTAATTTTGCAATATTAATATAATAGGACCTGCCTTTTTTATTTAAATATATATATATATATATATATATATATATATATTATATGAATTTAATAAGTTACATTAATGCATTATATTAATCGAGTAGTATTATTGTTAATTACATTAATGTAATAATTAATTTATATATTAACTATGTATTAATATATTAATGATCATCCCCAAGCTATATCGGTCGTCCACTAACAACAACCACTTTATAAAATTGGTTGATATATGCCTATTGACAATATTTTCCACCTTTATAAAGTTGTTTTTGCTAGTATAGAATCTACTATAAAAATAAATTCACAGAATGTTTTCTAGCATATGTATGTAAAATTAATATTTTGGTTTCCAATTACATCACCTATTTAAACTTTGAAGAAGTTTTGTGGGATGTACTTATTTAGTGTTATTTAGATGAGGTACAACTTATTTTTATTAATATATTTTCCTTAGTTTGGGTTAAAAAATCTAAGTTCTTTTAATATTTAAATGATGAAATTTCTTTAAACAAATTTATATATTTAAATAACACTTCTTATGTGCTACTATTTTTTTATAGATATTATATATATATATATATATATATATATATATATATATATATATATATATATATATATATATATATATATATATATATATATAAGTTAATAAAGAAAATAAAATATTGAATATGTGAGGTTAAGATGCTCTTATGAGGGTGTTAACATAATGGATCTTTTTTTATGTTCTAGTGTGTATGTCTTAAGCACCATATAATTTATTTTCCAGAGAGTCGATGCAATAAAAATTTACACAAAAAATAAAATACCTACTATTTGTACATTTTAATTATTTAAATGTATCAATGTTAACCATGGTTATGGTCAATTTCGTGGACAACGATTCTCAACCA
>JZKD02S0756544.1:776795-797035 GCA_000966675.3 Picea glauca | reverse complement strand
TATATATATATATATATATATATATATATATAAGTTAATAAAGCCAATGAAACCTTGAAATTATGAGGTTAAGATGCCCTTTTGAGGGTGTTAACATAATGGATCATTTTTTATGTTCTAGTGTGTATGTCTTAAGCACCATATAATTTATTTTCCAGAGAGGCGAGGCAATAAAAATTTACACAAAAAATAAAATACCTACTATTTGTACATTTTAATTATTTAAATGTATCAATGTTAACCATGGTTATGGTCAATTTCGTGGACAACGATTCTCAACCAGTCTTAAGCATTTCCAATCATGGCGAGCCATGGTCAAGGTCAATCATAACTAACTATGGTCATGGTAAGCCAATGTCAAATATAACTAACCATGTGCATGGCCAACCATTCTTTATTAATTTGTTTATAATCCAACCTAGTTGAATATCATAATCAAACATCATCATTCTCGAACATATCACTTTAACATAACTCATATGAATATTGTATTTTTAAGATAACCATAAATGAATAGGCTATTTTGTGTAATGTTACAATGTGACTAAACCCAACATTTCCTTACATGAAAATTGGAATGCGATGCCCATGGCTAAACCTTAATATGTTATGAACATTTCAATTTGTCTCATTTTAACAAATATTTCTTTACGTCGTGATGTGTTGAACATTTCACAATGTCTATATGTGTCAAACATTTCCTAATGTTTGTACATGATGAACATATCCCAAGGTCACACTGTCACTATCATTTCACAATGTCACAAGGTGACAAACATAAATTCGCTATGTGAATAGTAACATTGCGATGTAACGAACATAAACGGATATGGCATTGTGATGAACATAACCTTGTTGTCACAATATGACAAACATATCCTCATGTTTCAACATGATCCACATATCTTGACGTCAAAATGTGACCAACACTTCCAAACTTCCAAATCTAATGAAACCAACCCATTGTCGCAATGGCATGTACACAAATCAATGTGGCAGTGTGGTAAAAATAGACTGAAATTACAATGAGATGAACATTTCTTGACGTCACAATGCGATGAACATAACCTAATGTTAGAAAGAGATAGACATTTTTCGATGTCACAATGTGATGAACAACAGTCTAATGTCATCAATGGGTGTCGTGAGAAATCTCACCCTATGGACATGTTGAGCTCCTCTTAGTAGGGTTTTCTTCAACTAAGATTGATAGAACAAGTGGACACTAACATTCCTGGTTTTCATATATTTATGAATGAAATAAGAGATGAGGAGGAAGAGAATGAGGCACCTTTTTGTGTGGGTTCTCCTCGCTTCTCTTTATCGTTCTTATGTTGGATCTAGTCCAACTCCAAATATAGTCTACCTGTAAATAAATAGAGTTATTCTTAGCTAATACTACTTGTAACAAGTTAGATAAAAGTTATCATAACTAAGCCACAATCATTCATACATAAACTTCAAATAAGATCGAAATAAGGAAATAGGCCAAGTTTATTAATATGAGAAATAATGGAACTTACAATCATGATGTGTTGCAAGCCTCCTCCAATTCTCCTCCTATCATACCCCTTACTCTATGCTGACAAATGAAATCGAAGTTTGGTATGCTTCGGGCCTTAATTATTTCTAATCTCTTTCGACCTCGAGAGACCTTGTTTATATAAGCACTTTGGTATATTTAACCAACTTAGAATATCAAGGGAAGGTTGAGATATTTCCTCCATAAGCTCGGATTGATTATCCAAAAAGTAGAGACTTAATCCTTTGAATCATCCCTCGATCATAACCACCAGAGGTATCTCAGGGTCAACCCATAGAATAAGGTGGTATTGGTTAAAACCACCCTAACATGACTGATGCTCCTAATGATATTGGGAGGAGGCATTAGTGACACTCCATACTAGTATAATAAGAGGCATCATCATAAGAGTGGCACTGCCTAATCCATATCAGGGGGAAACCAGTGCTCCATCTAAGCCAAATAACAAGGGGAAAGATATGTGTTCGACCTTCCAAAAGTGGATTTTCTTCTCTTTGATAACTAGGGAACATGACAAAACGTTTTTCATAATGCGAGGGATGTGGAATCAAGATGCGACATTTAGATGGGACAATTTTGCATGTAACAATCATATCATTGTATTTATTATTGTCCATGAGACATGACCTATGAAATTGTTGACTTAGTGGCTATCACCTCCTTTGGGACTTGTGACATGGTTTAATATCCTCTCGTGGATTCGTTAACTTTGGCAGTTGTATCAGAAACTAAGAGGTCATCCTTTTGATTTAACAACAAGCATTGGGAAACAATTTGTATTAGAGTGAAATTTTATTGGTTTGAGTCTGCTTGGATGGCGTCGAGTACCTTATTTGGCTATGAGGGCGTGATTGTTGAATTGGTGGTTATCAACTCTGTCAGGGCTCATAACATGGTTTAACAACATCCCGTGGATTCATTTACTTGGGTGGTTGTATTTGAAACTAACACGTCAAAGTTTTGGTTTAATGATAAACATGGGCCAACACTCCTCCAATTACGCCTAGGAATGGCAGTTCAACAATACTAAAATAAGAACTGTTAGCTTAGTATGAAAGCATAATTGAACATCTTCTAAAATTGAATTTCAAGAACTTTAATGTTGTTGATGCAGCTCTGTTTGTCAACAAAGTTGGAAAAACTATTGTATATATTGTATTGTATGTGTAAAGTTGAAAATTTATATTACATCCATAAAGAAATATTTTAAGAATGGATTTGAGATGAAAGATCTCGGACATCTTCACTACTATTTGGGCATTGAAGTGACTCAAAATCCAAATAATATATTTATCTCCCCAAAAACATGCATTGTAGAGGTGTTGAACATGTTTTCATTGGTAAGTGTAACCTTGTGTCTACTCCAATGGAACAAAATTTGAAGCTCACAGGAAAAAAAGGGAATGAATTTGAGGATGAAAGAAAGCCAAATAGCTCATGGGTAGTCTTATCTACCTTATGACCACAAATCCATATATTTAATTTTTATTTTGGATTATTTCCATGTTTATACAAAAACCCTTTGAAGGGAATTGGTGTGCCTACTCCTCTGGTAAAAGAACCCACACACTACATGCTCATTTCAAGTGACTATGCTTTCATCTCAAGATAAAAATTATGGATAACTACCTCCATACCTACAGTCTCAATTGATCACGAATTCTCGTATACCCACGTTGTTCTTTTTAGTCATGGATAGATGACACTACAGTTTCCATCTAATTCAATCGCAAATCCTCTCATGAAACACACTACCTCTTTCATTTGAACATAATAGTCATGGATAAATACCACCACAAGTACCATATCATATGAATTCTCTCATGATCCACACTGTCTCTTTCACCTCAATATAATAGTCATGGATAACCACAACCAAAACTAACACCAATCTCTAAAAACCATTTATTTCAAAGACTATATTCTTTCAACAACAACCTTGTGGATTCTAATTCTTGCAACTTTCTATTCTTTTCTATATTCTTCTTCTAGCATCTTCAATATTTTCCCTTTAACAAGTTCAGTGTGACATCTAGTACATTATCTCATGCATATTATTTTCCTATGTAATTCTAATTCTAAATCTGCTACAATTAAATCCTCTCCAATCCTTGTAATTCTTGGTTCATACACGTCCTTGATCTACTCATCTTCAGGGAGAAATCCTTGGGAGTTGTCTTGTATCCCTCAATAGACTACCATTCACAGGACTTACCTCCAACACTTCCTCCCACCACTCTTCTTTCCTCCAACACTGCCTCCCATCACTCTTCTTCCATCAAGCACAAGATGAAACAACATTCTCTCATGTCTTCTTATTTCCATGGTTACACAGGAAAACAAATAGGAAACCAAATCCTTAGTACCATAACCAATCTCTCATACTCTTGAAAATTATTTCATCCAAGAGTTGCATCTAACTTGATAAGTTTGCATAGCCTTCCATCCTAGAGCTATAGCTAGAACTCATACCACATGATGCAAGGATATTCCACCCCCTTCTTGTTTTACATAGTGAAAATTCCCTCTCATGTACATCATTAGGAATGCAAGTTATCTAAAACTTCTTTTATTCATTATTGAACCTCATCAATTCCAACACTACCTTTTCTTCTTCCACACTAGCATAACACAATATTCATTTACCATCGACAACATATTCTCCAATATACATCATGAGAATTAGAATCATTACAACACTTGACAAAATAGTTACATGCTTAACAACACCTCTACACATTCTTTTTGTAGCATCACCTTGAAAATTATTGTCTCTCAAACTTGTAATCAAGGGTTAGTTTCAAAACCAAGAAATCCTCCCCCTCTCATACAAAATCTTCTCACTCTCATACACAGACTTCCTCTACACATTCTTTTCGTAGCATCACCTTGAAAATGATTGTCTCTCAAACTTGTAATCAAGGGTTAGTTTGCAAACCAAGCAATCCTCCTCCTCTCATACAAAATCTTCTCACTCTCATACACAGACTTCTCAAGTATCTCTTCTATGTGACATAAACATACTCATGTATGTACTCTAGGAAATATTTATGTTCATAGCACAAGAGTGATTATCCTCATCGACATCATTTAATGATATGTCAAAAACAATATTCTATAATAATGTAATTGCTTTAGTCTCACACAACATATTAAAACACTCAGTTGTTCCCATATAAAAGGAATCATAAATATAAGAATGAATTTCCACATACACATACCCACTTGCAAAAAACATACCCATGCCCACCTGCAATTTCATTGGGCTTCCGAGTGAGAGGCCATGGAAACCTCAACCATTCCTCACTCCCTTGCGAAATATTTATGCTTCCTGCAAGCTATCTCTAAGCCTTCTCAATCTTGTGTTTATTCACCTTCATAAAATATTCACTTTAAACAATACACAACATCTTTGTTCCCTTATGGTTCCAACTATTCCTTGTGTGCAATGATTCAGCTTCTACAACGTGACCTTTCAGTTTCAAAACCCAACAACACACTCCTCTTCAACACGTCATCTTCTTTTGTAACTGTTCACCTTTTCTTGAGCTTCCTTGATGAAACACATGGCTAATATCCAGTTTATTCCACATCTCCTCTCATGCACTTGTATTTATTCATTGTGTCCATTCTCCCACAAGGTGTCCATCCTATAGCACATATCCATTCCATAACACTCTTCAACATGTCATATTCTTTTGTTCACCTTCTCTTGAGATTCCTTGATGAAACACATGGCTAATATCCACTTTATTCCACATCTCCTCTCATGCACTTGTATTTATTCATTGTGTCCATTCTCCCACAAGGTGTCCATCCTATAGCACATATCCATTCCATAACACTCTTCAACATGTCATGTTCTTTTGTTCACCTTCTCTTGAGATTCCTTGATGAAACACATGGCTAATATCCACTTTATTCCACATCTCCTCTCATGCACTTGTATTTATTCATTGTGTCCATTCTCCCACAAGGTGTTCATCTTGTAGCACACATCCATTCCATAACACTCTTCAACATGTCATCTTCTTATGTTCACATTCTCTTGAGCTTCCTTGATGAAACACATGGCTAATATCCACTTTATTCCACATCTCCTCTCATGCACTTGTATTTATTCATTTTGTGACAACACTAAAGAAATGTGTCCATTCTCCCACAAGGTGTTCATCCTGTATCACACATCCATTCCCTAACACTCTATTCCATAGTTTAGCACATTCTACAACAATCAATTTGGTTCCATAGCCATCTTCACCATAACATCCCTAAGATGACTTTGATGCTCATGCATCAATAGTTTTGTGCTGAATAGATGAAAGTTAACTTTCTTATCTAAGTATAAGTAGACTTGTTTCATATTAAGTATCTCTACATAAGTATTCACAAGTCAGACACCTTGTATGAACATATGATTTTCATAAATGAGCACATCCAACAATCTATTTTAGTTGAATGTATGACCAAATTCATTTTGAAATCCTTATAAATCCTTTTTGAAATTTGCACTAATATTTATTTTTTCAAACTCATAAACCATGGATATGTAAATACAACAAGAAGTACTACTCAAATTGAAACCATCTCTTCTTATCATAATATATGTATACTATTAAATCAAATAGTTTTATTGAAATACTACATAATACTGTTAGGAAGCAATCATTTCACCGCCTCTTTGCAAACGGTGAATCGGTGGTCATCCTAACCCTTCAAGACTCGAGGATTAAACAATTGATTAAATTTTTTGTTTTGCATAAATTAAACAATGGCCGCCTTAAACTTTGCATACCACAAGACACCATCACTTCCTTGATTAAAATCTTTTAGAAGATCAAAGGGGCAATTTTGTGCATTTAAATACTAGAGTCAAAATTGTAAATTAGAGAGATAGCTTGAAATAATTTCTTCAATTGAATTCTTTATTCTATGTTCGGAGGTCTGCTCTGCATTTATATTTTACTGAGTTTGTAAACTCATTTTATCTCTTGATAAAAATTCATTTTTGAACAAACACAGTAATTTCTTGTTTTTACCGATTGGGAATCCAGTTTTACATTTATCCCAAAATTATTTGTTAGAGCGTATATGATTTGGAAAATCATTTTAATTTGTTATTTCTCATTTCAAAGTTCTCTTATTAAAAGTGCATGGAGTGCCTTTTCTTTACCAAACACCGAAACCTGAAATTGTTGGGCCCACACCCTATTTGTATTTCACATTTCGGCGATTGAAGTTGCGCGTTGTTTTGTATCAAGGGTTTGCAAACCCCAAAACTCGAAAAGCATCGGCCCCACATTCCATTCGTATTTCCATGATTTGGGAGTTGTTGTGTGTTGGTGTTTGGCATTTGTAATCATCAAATCTCGAACCCCAATTGACCTCCATTTTTCACATTTGGTATCAGAGCTTAGAGTTCATCTGGCAATTGATTAGTTCATTGCAAATTATTCCTGTTAGTGCCAAAAAAAAAATATTTATTCTCATATTTTTCTGCATGAAGGTTTATTTAATTTCTGTCAATTTTTATAAATGGTTGCGTCTGGTATTAATTCTTCTCAGATTCAGGTTCCTATTCTGAGTGATAAGTCATATAACTCCTAGTACATTCGGATGAGGACGATTTTGTGTTCTCAGGATTTGTGGAGTTATGTTATTGATGTTTATGCCGAGCCAACTAATGATGTAGTAGAATTGGCTCTATCTAATGCTGACCATGTTTTGCTGAAGGAAAACAGGAAGAAGGATAACAAAGCCCTTAGAGTAATGCAACAAGGATTAAATGAATCCATTTTTATGAAGATTGCTAGTGCTGCATCTTCAAAGATGGCTTGGGACATTCTTGAAACCTTCTATCAAGGTGTGTCCAAGGTGAAGACAGTCAAGTTGCAGAACTTGAGAAGGGATTTCGAAAATCTGAAGATGAAGGATAATGAAAGTGTTGATACTTTCATAACTCAAGGAATGAGTTTTGTGAACCAGCTCAGGCAGTATGGAGATGATGTTGAGAATAAAAGAGTTATTGAGAAAGTGCCGAGAAGTTTGCCCAAGAAGTTTGAGCATGTTGTTGTTCCCATAGAGGAATGTAAAGGTTTAAGTTTAATGCAAATTGATGAGTTAATTGGTTCTCTTGTTTTTCATGAATCTAGGATATCTAGATGTGAAGAAGGATCATTGGAGCATGATTTCAAATCCCAACTGCATGTTACTAGAGGCAGAAGCAGAGGAAGGTTTTTTACTCGTGGAAGAGGAGGTTGATTTTCTGGCCTAAGGGACAACAGAGCTGAATCAGAGTCTAAGCAGAAGTCCAAGCAGAATCCTCCTAATTTAAGATGGAGCAGCAAGAAAATCAGAGGTATGATAAAACTAAAGTGCAATGTTATTATTGTAAGAAGTTTGGGCATTTTTCTAACAAATGTTGGAAGAAACAGGCAGATGCTTGAAAGCACTCTGCACATATCAAAAATGAGTCTGAGGATCATCAAAATCCTGTGTTTTTGACCTGTAACATCACTCAGGAATGTGAAAATGATATTTGGTTTTTGGATAGTGGTTGCAGTAACCACATGAATGGTAATAAAGACATATTTTCTTCCATTAATACTAGTATTCAGTCTGAAGTCAAACTGGGAAATGACTGTAAGGTTACAATCAATGGTAAAGGTATAGTTCCAATTTACACTAAGAACAATCAGAGAAGAAATATTGATGATGTTTACTTTGTGCCTGGTTTAAAATTCAACCTTATCAGTGTTGGACAGTTGTTGGAGAAAATGTACAGAGTTTTCTTCAACAACAAGGTATGTAAGTTATCTATGATAAATTTCTCAGCAAACAATTGATTGCAAGAGTAGAGATGACCAAGAATAGAATGTTTCCACTTGTTATGTGTAATGATTTGAGTAGTTCTTTGAATGCTTATAAAGAAGGAAGTCTAGATGAATCTTGGTTATGGCATTTGAGATATGGTCATTTACATTTTGGTGGGTTAGATTTGTTACAAAAGAAATAGATGGTGAAGGGGTTATCTTGTATTCAGCAACCTGCAAGATTTTGTGAGAGCTGCATACTTGGAAAACATTACAGAGAGAAATTTGTTTAAGGTGTTTCCTACAGAGAAGAATCTCCTTTGGAAATTGGCCACACAGATTTATGTGGACCTATGCAAAAACCTTCTTTAACTGGTTGTGTTTATTCTATAACTTTCATTGATGATTTCAGTAGGAAGACTTGGTTGTATTTGTTGAAATGAAAGTATGAAGTCTTTGATGTTTTTAATAAATTTAAGTCTATGGTAGAGAATAACAGTGGTCGAACCATTAATATCCTCAGGTCTGACAGAGGAGGTGAGTATAAATTGAATGATTTCATTGAATTTTGTGGTCTTCATGGAATTAAAAGGTAGTTTATTGCTCGATATACTCCACAGCAGAATGGAGTGGCTGAAAGGAAGAATCAGACCATCATGGATATGGATCGAAGAATGTTGAAAGAGAAGCATCTTTCAAATGAATATTGGAGAGATGTGGTTCTTTTCTCCGTTTTTATCTTTAATAGAAGTCCAACCAAGACCGTGAGGGATCGTGTACCTCAGGAAGCTTGGGATGGTAAGCCTTACAATGTTTCTCATTTTAGAATTTTTGGATGTGTTTCATTTGCACATGTACCTACAGAAACGAGGAGGAAGTTGGATGATAGAAGCGAGAGATGCATTTTTGTTGGAACAGTGAAGAGTAATGACGCAGCTTGCGCCCCGCTGGCACGTCTGCTTCCTCAAGACATTTTTTTCCTCTCGGCCCGAAGAACTCAACGGTTCTTCTATTTCCCTATCGGGAAGTCTGCACCCCACAGGTTCTCTTCGGCGTGATCCTCTCTTCTTTTCTTTCGGAGGATCGGAACTCACGGCTTCGCAAGTTCTCGTTTACTCAATGGGCCCTCGAATCCCCGAGACCCAATATGTTGTCAATGCTGACTTCTTCCTTTCCTCTATCGGGACTTCCGCGCTATCACGATCTTGCCTCTCACGACACTAACCTTTTGTTTCTCCAAAATCCGATACCCTATGCGCCAAAATTTCGATGCACACGTGAGTTGACTCTCCGACGATCGATTATCTCGTCGGGACTTCGGACTTTGCGGAATCACGAATCCTGATGTCCAATGCTCTGGACTTTCGCTGCGAATCCCCGATAGCTCGCATCAATGATCCACGTCACCACTCCTTGTGGGCCACACCACCACGTCACAGTCAGAATATCGCGTCTCGCGACTTCCCAGCTTTCGTTGCCAAGATTACGGGCCCTAAACCCCGAAACCCCGACACACGATGTTTTATATATATATATATATATATATATATATATCCAACGGTTCTCAGAATTTCGCAAGATTTCCTCAGAAGTTCTCCACCATCAATTCTCCCTTTGACACTTCTTGCGAAAAAGAAACAAGTGCTTCCTCCACAAAATCTTGTTCGTCTACTCACCAACCTGCGACGCTTCCCTCAAACTTTCAACGACATCTTCCCCTGCACTTATCCTGCTATGAGTTCGAAGTCATACTCTTCCTGAGCTTCCTTACGATTCTAGACCCTTAGAAAAAACTTTGCACGCACTCCTTACGGCAAATCTTCAACCTTGTCTAAGTATTGAATTCGTTGGACTCTGCGCACTCCTGCAGCAGCAGCCTTTTGATACTTCGCTCAGAATCGCAACTCTGAGTCTTAGCTTGGCCTACACACTCCTTGCAAGACACTTGTGCCTAGCTGCACCTTCGAAGAAATGAGAACAAAAGTTACCTCTAAGGGAACCCTTCTGTCGACGCACTCCTTGCGGACAAATTCGACTGCACTCCTTGCAGGAATCCTCTGGCTCACTTAGAGAAACAATTGAAACTCATTCACTCTTCCTCTCTAACTTCAATTCAACCATGAAATTACATACACAACATATAAAAGCAAATGCATGACAGGAAGCAAACATTCATGAGAAAAACATCAATACATAGAGAAACAACACATAACCATGGAATTGAATCAAAGATTTCTTCTATTAATTCAATATCTGTACATGGGTGTCCTTTACACAGCTCTCTGCTTGCTCTTTTTTTCCTGAATGCTCGATAATCTCTATCTCTTACAATGATACAATGAGGGTGTCTATATCCGTTTTCCCTCTTGCATCCTAAATCTATCAAATCTACAATTAAATTCCTATCTACCAGCATTAACTATTTTAAATGTCGTTTATATATCTAAGGATGAGAGCTATCTTCTCAAGGTCCATTACAATGTACAAGTGTTCTTTTTCTTAAATGAATTCATTAAAGACTTTGCGCAACAGTTCCAATGCATTTCAAAATGTGTGTTGGCTCATCTAGCTGCCCTCTTGCTTTCGTGTTGGCTCGCTTGATGAGCTGGCGATGCTCCTGCATCATACTCCTCGGCTTGAAAAATTTCATGGGCTCCTATCCATGAGCTCCTGCACGGTCTGTCCATGCTTCTGTATTACCGCTTCAGTTTCCCAGCTGGCATCCTCCACTGGGTGATTCTTCCATTTGACCAGAGACTCAAAGTATTGCTTCCTTCTGGTCTTCTTACCCACTCTCTTATCCAGTATGCATTCCATCTGTGGCTTTTCTGCAACTGGTAATTGGTTCACCCACTGGATCACTAGTTCCACAGCTCCAGTGTCTGTTTCTCCAGCCTTGTATGGGTATAAATTTGCAATGTTGAATATCGGAGATATTCCGATGCCATCCGGCAACTCGATTTTATAAGAATTCTCTCTGAATTTCTTCAGGACCCTGCATGGCTAGATTTTCTTCATCTTTAGCTTGTTATATGTTCCCCTCGGGAAACTTTCCTTCCTCAAGTGTGCCAGAACTAGATCGCCAACCTCGAACTGAAGTTGTCTCCGATGCTGATCTGCTCTGCGCTTGTATTCCTGATTTGAATCTATTAGTCGTTGCTTCACCCTGCTGTGAAGTTCCTTCATTGCTTCAACAAACTCTTCTGCACTATCGCTGCTAGTAGTAGTCTGTTCTGAATCCCTCAGTTCAGAAACTCCTCTCGGTTGTGTCCCATACAAAATATGAAATGGACTCTTTCCTGTACTCTGATTCACTGAATCGTTGTATGCGAACTCTGCCTGTGGCAATATGTTATCCCAACTGCTATGGTGCTCTGTCACCAAGCTCCTCAGCAAGTCCCCCAGACTTCTGTTCACCACTTATGTTTGTCCATTTGTATGCAGATGATAAGTTGAACTAAACTCCAAGTTAGTTCCTAGCTTCTTCCATAGCGTCCTCCAAAAATTCCCTATGAATTTGGTGTCCCTGTCTGAAACTATGCTTTTCAGTAATCCATGAAGTCGAATGACCTCCTTGAAAAACAGATTTGCGATGTGAGTTGCATCGCTGGTCTTTTGGCATGGAATGAAATGTGCCATCTTTGAAAACCTATCCACCACCACAAAGATGGAATCAACACCTCTTTGTGTCCTTGGCAATCCTAATACAAAATCCATGTTGATCGCCTTCCATGGCCTCTCTGGTATGGGCAATGGCTGGTAAAAGCCTGCATTCTATTTTCTTCCCTTTGAATGCTGGCAAATTCTGCACCTATCAACAAATCTCTTGACATATGCTCGCATTCCTTGCCAGAATTATGATTTGCTCGACTTCGCGAATGTCTTGTCATGGCCAAAGTGTCCTGCTAAACCACCACTGTGCTTCTCCTTCAACAAGTTCTCCCTCATGGAGCAATTTGGAATACACAGTTGATTGCCTCTGAACAACAATCCCTCTTGGACCATATAATCTATCCACGGGCTTCTGTCTCTGAGAACTAGTTTCTCAGCTGCTTCATACTCTTCTCCAAAATCTGCATCTCCTGTGTACATGTCCCTGAGATTTTCAAAACCCAATGTTTTGACTCGGAATTCCTGCAGCAACAAACACTTCCTGCTCAAAGCATCAACCACTTTGTTAGCAGTACCCGAAATATTCTTAATCACAAATGTGAAATTCTGCATGTACTCTACCCATTTTGCATGTTTCTGATTCAACTTCTCTTGTTGACTCACAAACTGTAATGCATGATTTTCACTGTACAATACAAATTCTTTCGGGATCAAGTAATGCCTCCATTTCTTCAGTTCCTGTATGATAGCATAAAATTCTTTATCATATGTGGAGTATTTCAGTTTTGCTTCATCGAGCTTCTCGCTCAAATAAGGAATTGGTCTGTCTTCCTAACTCAAGACCGCTCCTATAGAAAATCCACTTACATCACATTTCACCTTAAATGTCTTCTGAAAGTTCGGCAACACCAACACTGGTTGTTCCGTTATCTTCCGCTTCAACAGATTGAAGCTCTTTTCAGCCTCCGCAGTCCAATGAAAAGACTTATGCCACTTCTTGACTATGTCCATCATCGCTGTGCTAATTCCACTGAAATTCCTGATGAATTTTCGGTAGAAACTAGCAAAACCATGAAAACTTCTCACCTCGAATGCATTTCTCGGTGATGACCAATTCTTGATCACTTCTACTTTCTCCGGATCCATCTTCAATTCATTAGCTGAAATAACAAACCCCAAGTAAATGAGCTCTGTCTTCATAAATGAGCACTTCTTCATATTGATCAACAACTTCTCCTGCTGTAGTTTCTTCATCACAATGGCCAAATGCTTCAGATGTTCAGCCTTTGTCTTGCTAAAAATCAGTATGTCATCCAAATATACGATGACAAATTTATCGATGAATTCCTTCAGGACTTCATTCATCAATCTCATAAATGTAATTGGCGCATTTGTTAAGCCAAATGGCATGACTAGCCATTCATACAAACCTTCGTTTGTCTTGAAGGTTGTCTTCCACTCATCGCCTTCCCTCATGCGAATCTAGTGATATCCACTTTTCAAATCAATCTTTGAAAAATAATTTGCCCCACTCAGGCAATCTATCAGATCATCCATCCTCGGCAATGAAAACTTGTATCTAATGGTTTTTTTGTTGATCGCTCTTGAGTCGGTACACATTCTCCATCCCCCATCCTTCTTTGGACTAAGTACTGTTAGAACAACAGACGGGCTTAAGCTTTCCCTAACTAATCCCTTGAATCCCTTGTCCAATAAATCCTGGACCTGCCTTTTGACCTCCTCATTCTCTTGCGGCGTCAACCTATATGCAGCTTTGTTCAGAAAAATTGCTCCTTGTATGAGGTCTATATGATGACTCACGCTCCTCATCGGCGACAACGAATGAGGTAATTCATCCACTATGATGTCAGTGAACTCTTCCAGTAGTTCCTGAATCTCATCTGGCAAGTCATCCACTCTTGTGCTAGTCAGAACAATCCTCGTCTTTCTGACCACAAAGAATTGTGGATCTTCCTTCTTCTCCATCTCTGTACGAAGCTCCTTCCCACTCATGAGAAGTATTGTGTTGCTTACTTCCGGTTTCACTTCTTTATCCTTTATCGGAAGCAACCTGTGTGTCCTCCCATCCTTTTCTAGAGTATATGTGTTCATTCTCCCATCATGAACCACATTTCTGTCATATTGCCATGGTCTCCCCAGCAACAAATGACATACATCCATGGGAATGACATCACATAAAACCTTATCATTATATCCTCCTATCTTGAATTCAACTAAACATTGTTTAGTGACACTCACCTGATGTCCCTTCTGCAACCATGAAACTTTGTATGGACTCGGGTGATCAGTTGTCTCTAGCTCCAACTTTTCCACCATCTCAGTCGAAACGAGATTATCTGTGCTACCGCTGTCCACGATAACCTTGCATACCCAATCCTTGGTCTTGCAAGCTGTTCTAAAAAGTTTGGTCCTCTGAGCTAAGTCCTCCACCTCTTTCCCAAGTGTTAAGAGAGCTTTACGCATCATCAGTGACCTTTCTCCTTCTGCATCTTCGGTCTCAGCATCACGCCTCTGTGCTTCTGTGATGTGAACTTCTCCAACGTCTTTCTTTTTCTCTGGACACTCAAATGACCTGTGCCCATTCTTCCCACATGTGAAGCACGTAATTACTCCACCTCAGCCTCTTCCTCTACCTCTGGTATGAGGAAAATTATTTGCATCAGCATAATCTCCACTTTGCTCATTATGTTGTCCTCTCTGTTCAACATATGGTCCTTTCTGTGAGGTTCCACCTCTTTCTACTCTGCCCTGAGGTTTCTTCCATTCCTCCTTGGGCTTCTAGAATTTCTCCAGGGCAACTGCCTTGCCTCTGGGATGACTTCTGCCTCGTCCTCGTTGACCTTGCTTACGGCTCAGCTTCTCCTCGGCTTTCAGAGCCATATGATAAGCATCCTCCACCGTCCTGATGGTAACAATGCTTAATTCATCCTGAATGTCATATCTCAGACCATTCAGATATCTGGCGACCTTCTCATCATCGCTCTCTCGATGACCTGCTCTGATGTTCAGTCGATAGAATTCTTCAGTGTATTCTTTCACTGTCATCAGCTTCTGTCTCAGGTTCTGCATCCTCTTGAACAGAGTAATTTGATAATCTCTTGGGATGAACTTCGCCTTCATCTTCGCGATCATTCGATTCCAACTCTTGATCTTCTGTTTGCCTTTGCAGCGTCTATCGGCTTGTAGCTCGTCCCACCACATTGTTGCATGGCCCTTCAAGCGTGTGACAACATGCTTTACCTTCTTGTCCTCTTCGATATCTTCATAATTGAAGTAGGTGTCAAGAGCTCGGATCCAATCCAGTAGCTATTCTGCATCCAGATTCCCCTCGTAGACTGGAATGTCCATCTTCGCTTTCGCACCCATTCTGGCGATAGCTTTTATCAACCACTCAGTTGATGCATCCTCGGCTGCAGCTTCCTCCTCGCGTTCAGCCTCTATTTCTCCTTCAAAGTCACTCAGATCTCCAGCACTGGCTGTGCGTCTCTACGCTACCTCCATATCTTCCAATCTCGCTCGGAGATCACACATCTGTCTCTCCATTTCTGGATTTCCTGCTGGCCTACCTCTTCTTCACACCTCCCTATCCTTTGGGTTAGGTGACTTCCTCTCTCTCCTGGGTGGCATGGCGAATTCTCTCCTTTGCTACAGAAAGCAAAGAAATTCCCCGCTCTGATACCACTTAATGACGTAGCTCGCGCCCCGCTGGCACGTCTGCTTCCTCAGGACCTTCTTTTCCTCTCGGCCCGAAGAACTCAATGGTTCTTCTACTTCCCTATCGGGAAGTATGCACCCCACAGGTTCTCTTCGGTGCGATCCTCTCTTCTTTTCTTTCAGAGGATCGGAACTCGCGGCTTCGCAAGTTCTCGTTTACCCGTTGGGCCCTCGAATCCCTGAGACCGGATATGTCGTCAATGTTGACTTCTTCCTTTCCTCTGTCAGGACTTTCGTGCTATCGTGATCTCGCCTCTTGCAACACTAAACTTTTATTTCTCCAAACTGCGATACCCGATGCACCGAAACACCGATGCGCACGCGAGTTGACTCTCCGACGATCCCTTATCTCGTTGGGACTTCGGACTTCGCAGAATCGCGAATCCTGATGTCCAATGCTCGGGACTTTCGCTGTGAATCCCCGATAGCTCGCGTCAACAATCCACGTCACCACTCCTTGTGGCCCACACCAACACGTCACAGTCATAATATCGCGTCTCGTGACTTCGCATCTTTCGTTGCCAAGATTACGGGCCCTAAACCCTGAAACCCCAACACACGATCTTATATATATATATCCGACGGTTCTCGGAATTTCACAAGATTTCCTCAGAAGTTCTCCACCATCGATTCTCCCTTTGACACTTCTTGCAAAAAAGAAACAAGTGCTTCCTCCACGAAATCTTGTTCGTCTTCTCGCCAACCTACGACGCTTCCCTCAAACTTTCAATGGCAGATTCCCCTGCACTTATCCTCCTATGAGTTCGAAGGCCTACTCTTCCTGAGCTTCCTTACGATTCTCGACCCTTAGAAAAAACTTTGCACGCACTCCATGCGGAAAATCTTCAACCTTGTCTAAGTATTGAAGTCGTTGGACTCTGCGCACTCCTGCAGCAGCAGCCTTTCGATACTTCGCTCAGAATCACAACTCTGAGTCTTCGCTTGGCCTACGCACTCCTTGCACGGCACTTGTGCCTAGCTGCACCTTCGAAGAAATGAGAACAAAAGTTACCTCTAAGGGAACCCTTCTGTCTATGCACTCCTTGCGTACAAATTCGACAGCACTCCTTGCAGGAATCCTCTGGCTCACTTAGAGAAACAATTGAAACCCATTCACTCTTCCTCTCTGACTTCAATTCAACCATGAAATCACATACACAGCATATACAAGCAAATGCATGACAAGAAGCAAACATTCATGAGAAAAACATCAATACACAGAGAAACAACATATAACCATGGAATTGAATCAAAGCTTTCTTCAATTAATTCAATATCTGTACATGGGTGTTCTTTACACAGCTCTCTGCTTGCTCTTTTTTTCCTGAATGCTCGATAATCTCTATCTCTTACAATGATACAATGAGGGTGTCTATATCCATTTTCCCTCTTGCGTCCTAAATCTATCAAATCTACAATTAAATTCCTATCTACCAACATTAACTATTTTAAATGAAATTTATCTATCTAAGGACGAGAGCTATCCGCTCAAGGTCCATTACAATGTACAAGTGCAATTTTTCTTAAATGACTTCATTAAAGACTTTGCGCAACAGTTCCAATGCATTTCAAAATGTGTGTTGGCTCATCCAGCTACCCTCTTGCTTCCGCGCTGGCTCGCTTGATGAGCTGGGGATGCTCCTGCATCACAGAGTCTAGGGCATATAATCTCTACAATCCCATCACCCAAAAATATGTAATCAACATAGATGTTCAGTTTAAAGAAGATGAAGCCTAGGATGGAAGTATTGACAAATCAATTTCAGAGGGAGTTGTGTTACCCCGTGAAGATGATGATGGAGCTGAGTAGGCTGAAGATGATGGACAGATGGTTCCACATGCACACACGCTTGTAGCAAGAAATCCAACAAGGGTATCACCAGATTTCAACCCATCTCAATTTAGAATGCTAAGAACTCATGAGCGTGGTGAGCCATCTGGACATGGTGGACATCAAACAAATTCACAGGTAAGCAGTGAATTAGATCCTACTTTAGCTTCATTGAAAAATAGATTTAAAGGACAAAAAACTAGAAGTTTAAGAGAATTGTGTGATCAAAATGAAGAAGTAGATCAGATTTCAAATTTTGCATTTATAGCTTATGATCTTGTAAGTTATGATGAAGCTGCTAAAGAGGATGTATGGATAAAAGCAATGGATGAGGAGATTGATTCCATTGAAAGAAATAACACTTGGGACCTTCTCAATTTACCTGAAGGTAAGAAGAGACTTGGTGTTAAGTGGGTTTATAAGACTAAGCTGAATGCAGATGGTAAAGTTGAAAAGTACAAGGCAAGACTTGTAGCTCAAGAGTTTAGTGAGCAAGCCGGTATTGATTACAATGAATCCTTTTCACCTGTAGCAAGGATTGACACAGTAAGGATGGTCTTAGCTATTGTAGCTCATAATAGATGGATCATGCATCAGATGGACGCCAATTATGCATTTTTAAATGGATATTTGGAAGAAGAAGTTTATGTAAGACAACCTCTGGGTTATGAGATTGATAAACACAAAGATAAGGCTTACAAGTTAAGGAAAGATTTATATGGATTGAAGTAGGCATACAGAGTTTGGTATAGAAGGATTGATGAATACCTAATTAGTGTTGGATTCAACAAAAGTTCAAGTGAACCAACTCTGTATACAAAGGTGAATCAGGAAGCTAAAATTTTGATTGTCTGTTTGTATGTTGATGACCTGATTTTTACTGGAGATCTATCTGTAGAAGACTTTAAAAATGCCATCAAAATAGAGTTTGATATGACTGATTTAGGTTTGATGAAATGTTTTCTTGGAATTGAAGTGGACCAATCTGATGATGGCATTTTCATTTGTCAAACTAACTATGCAAATGAAGTGTTGAAAATGTTTAGAATGTTGAATTGCAAGCCAACTACAACACCAATGACAACTAGTATTAAACTGAGCAAGTATGATGAAGGAGCAGATGTTGATCCAACCCTGTATAAGAGGTTGATTGGAAACCTTATGTACTTAACAACAACCAGAACTTACATTATGTTTGATGTGAGTTTGATTTCCACATTCATGGAGACTCCAAAAAGTACTCATTGGAAAGCAGGAAAGAGGATCATGAGATATGTTGCTGGAACAACTAATTTTGGTATCCGATACACATCAATCTTAAACTAGGTATATTGTAGGTTCCATTGATGACATGAAAAGCACATCTAGGTATATTTTTAGTCTTGGATCTGGAGCAGTGGCATAGACATCAAAGAAACAACCCATTGTGACTCTATCTTCCACTGAAGCAGAGTATGTTGCAACAGCTGCAGCTCGATGTCAAGCTGTGTGGATGAGAAGGGTCTTAAATGAATTGTTGCATAACCAGAATGATGCAACCAAGATTTTGTGACAATAACTCTGCCATTGCATTGTCAAGGAATCACGTTTTTCACAAACAAAGTAATCACATTGATACAAGGTATCATTTCATTCGAAAGTTGGTGACTCGTAAGGAGATTTATGTTCAGTTATGCAAATCTGAAGAACAATTTGCAAACATATTTACGAAGCCTTTGAGAAATGAACTGTTTAAAATTCATAGAAAAAATATTGGGGTCTACAAGTTGTAATGCATTGTTTACAACAATTTTTTTTTACATACTTTTAGTTTGTTTTTTTTCTGAAATGATTAAGAGGGAGTATGTTAGGAAGTAATCATTTCACCGCCTCTTTGCAAATGGTGAATCGGTGGTCATCTTGACCCTTCAAGACTCGAGGATTAAACCACCGATTACAATTTTTGTTTTACATAACAAAAACGGTGGCCACCTTAACCTTTGCAGGCCACAAGACTCCATCACTCCCTTGATTAAAATCTTTTAGAAGATCGAAGGGGGCAATTTTCTGCGTTTAAATACCAGAGTCGGAATTGTAAATTGGAGAGATAGCTGGAAAGCATTTCTTGAATTGAATTGGTTATTCTATGTTCGGAGGTATGCTGTGTGTTTATATTTTATTGAGTTTGTAAACTCATTTTATCTTTTGATAAAAATTCATTTTTGAACAAACGCAGTAATTTCTTGTTTTTACAGATTGAGAATCTGGTTTTACATTTATCCCAAAAATATTTGTTGGAGCGTATATGATTTGGAAAAACATTTTAATTTGTTATTTCGCATTTTGAAGTTCCTTTGCTTTACCAAAGGCCGAAACTCGAAATTGTTGGGCCCACACCCTATTTGCATTTAGCAATTTGAAGTTGCGTGTTGTTTTGTATCTAGGGTTTGCAAACCTCAAAACCCAAAAAACACCGGGCCCACATTCCATTCGTATTTTCACGATTCGAGAATTGTTGTGTGTTGGTGTTTGACATTTGTAATCGTAGAATCCCAAACCTTGATTGACCTCAGTTTTTCACAAATACTTGAATGTTTCTTCTTTATTTAAACATAAAGAAACCAAAAAATTCAATTGGTATGACGAATTTGAAAAATATACATACTCACATTAACAAGTTACAGACTATGGACTCCAATTACGATTCACATCCTCGCTTACAATCAAC
>JZKD02S0756544.1:739147-761318 GCA_000966675.3 Picea glauca | reverse complement strand
CATTCATACATTTTTTGACCAATGCAAACAACATCTATAGGAGGAAGTACTTATTTTCTAACACTCATTGATGATTTCTCAAGAAAGACATGGATTTATTTCCTAAAGCATAAATCTGATGCATTGGGTTGTTTTCAGTAGTTTAAATCACTTATGGAGAAACATAGTGGTTATTACATCAAGTGTCTAAGAGCTGACAGAGGAGGAAAATACATGTCAACAAGATTTCATAACTTTTGTAAAGTTCATGGCATCTATAAGCAATTTACCACACGATATACACCATAGAAGAATGGTGTCGTAGAAAGAAAGAACATAACCATCATGGAAATGGTGCGCAGTATATTGACAACCAAACATTTGTCAAATGAGTATTGGGTTGAGGCACTAGAAATTGTAGTATATATATTGAAAAGATGTCCAACAAAGGGTATAAAGAATAGAGTTCCTCAAGAATCCTGAACAAGATGAAATCATAATGTGGTGCACTTAAAAGTCTTTGGTTGCGTCGCATATGCACATGTTCTAGATGAGCTGAGAAAGAAGCTGGACAACAAAGGTCAGATATGTATATTTGTTGGGTACTCTAAAGACACAAAAGGATACAAGTTGTATGACCCTATCACAAGAAAATTCATAATCAACCACGATGTTCAGTTCATGGAGAATAAAACATGGGATGGAACCATATCAAAGATGGTGAAAATTTTTGATGCAATGGCGCATGATGAAACATAAGAAGAATAAGAGGTGTTTCAAACACCATGTACAAGTCAGTGCACAGTCCCTTCTACACCTGGAATTTCGATGAAAAACACAACACATAGTTCTCTAGTAAGAACAAAAGGTGTGCAGTCTACACCTAGAGTGAAACAAACATCAACAAATAGTCCAAAAAGTTCTACATCTCTAGATCCAACATTAGAAAGTATGTTACCAAGAAAGACAAGAAGTTTGTGCGTAATCTATAATGAAGACGCAACAAATTCATTTTCAGTTTTTTCCTTGTTTTCACAAATAGATGATCCATTAACCTTTGAAGAAGTTGTGTCAAAGAGGATGTATGGGAAAAATCCATGGATGAATAAATAAGATGCATAGAGAACAATCAGACATGGGAATTGGTATATGTACCTAATGGAAAGGGTGTCAGAAGTGTCAAATGGATTTATAAAACCAAGCAAGATGCAGAAGGAAAAGTGCAAAAGCACAAGGTAAGGTTAGTTGCAAGAGGATTTACACAACAACCTGGAATTGATTTCAATAAGATATTTTCAGCAGTTGCGCGCATGGACACAATCAGAACTGTGTTAGCCATGGATGCATAGTACAAGTGGCTAGTTTATCATATGGATGTAAAGTCCACATTTTTTAATGGAAACTTATAAGAAGAAGTATATGTGGAACTATGATGTCCCAAAAAAATAAAATATTTTTGAAATTTAAATCTGCTGAAAATTCATTCTGTTTTTAGTAAATTCAAATTTGGAAAAGTTTTTCCATTTATGGTAATTCCGAATTTCGAATTTGATGATTCTAATTAATTATTATGACTATTGGGTAGAGACCTGATTTGACCCAACTAATTATTTGACTATGACACTTGTATGAAAACAGAATATTTTATATTGATTACAGGAGGACAAATGGAACAACCATGTTAAATTTAGCTGACCATGACTCCATGAGTGGGGAACAGATTGGAATTAACTCTGGGCTGATTGTTGCAAGTTGCAAATCAGTGATTTGGCCATTGGCAGCCCCTGAAAATCAGGGATTTAGAAAGTTGCAAAAATTCCCAAGGGAGGGAAAAAGTCCTAGGCAAATTAATAAATAGCATATGTGAGGAGGCAGGACACTGCCAAGTATGCTGAGAAAGAAGACTATTGATCTTTTCCTTGCTATTATGAGAACTATTGTGTGAGTGTGAGGTAAGGGGGATTCCTGGAATTAAAGGATATTGCTGGAAAGGAGATTTCAATTCACCCTCATGGATTCATGGTTAGGCTAGGAGGTGAATCAGGCAAGTAGATTGGTTGCCCCATTCTACGGTTGGGAGGAACGTGGTTGTTCCCTTTGGCTTCCCATAAAGTGATTCATATATGTACTCTACCTTATCCCAGTTAAATGTCATGTGTTGCAATCTTCTTACTTCTATGTATGGATTGATGGTTGAATGTTGTGGTGGAAAGATATATCATTTTACTTCCTAGTAATTAGTTAGAAATGGACTTATTCATTTAGATGTGATGTTGAGTAATTACTAAGGACATGGAATGTATCAAACAGTAAGATGAATCCTATAGAAGTTACTAATCTCATGATAGAATGGACTACAGACTACAACTATCTTCTTAGTAAATTTTGTTAAGTAAAATGAAATTAAAATTGTTTGCATAAATACTTGAAGCCACGCGTACCAATATCTATGATGGATTTCATTTCCAGTAGATGCTTATAATATACAATGAGCCTCCTCTAATGAGAATACCAGTCCAGATTCAAAGTAAATACACTCTTTATCACAGAGGTATTAATCGATATGTATATCGACCTGTATAAATATGTTATGAACATATATGTATATACATAATGAGCATTTTGTATGATATAATATGACGTTGGAGTAAACTAACTACTAAGGTATCCAGAAAACTAGATGGATATACATATAAACATTTACATAGGAAAATAATTCAGAAACTTAGCAAACCTCATTACAGAAAATTAAGTATATGTACATAAGTATGGTAGTGATGGTACTTTAGTAATGACTATGTGGTTTAAAGGTGCACCTACAGTATAACCTCTGTCATAGGTACAATGCTACAGGGTATCTAGTATAAAGGAGTAAGAAAATCACATGAAAGGAAATAAACACGAATTATGGAAGTCCCGATCTTTTATAATCTCAAACGAACAAACTTTTTCTTGTCGATTTATATATGAAAAAACCCCAAAATCTAAATGGAATCCCACAGACATAAGATTTACACGAAACCGTTGCATGCAACTGGTTCATAAGTCAAATTTACAAATGGTGGAATAAGACTCAGGTTCAACTCCTACCAAAAACTAGTGTTATATTAGAATGCAAGTATACGATGCATAAACAAAATCTGGAAGTCATCACCTGATCTCGGTGGAAAATAAAACCCTTAGGCGCATTTGTTATTATGCTAGATTCAGGCATACTACTGTGCTTAGCCAAATCATTTTGATAAGGGGCAGGGTAATCAATAGTGATATTCAATTCTAGAAAAATAACTAGAGAATTTGAATCCGTAATAGCAAATCATTTTTTTAGAAATACCGAGGAAAATATTAAACACAAAAAGTGACAGATTGAAATCCATTTACAAAACGAAATAATACTCAAAGCATAATGATCATATTAATTAAATAGAACAACTATCTGAGTATCACAAGTCCAACCAGGCACAAGCTTGGCGTAGTTTTTCTTCGTACCAAAATGTTTCTACAAATCGTGGCGTACCCTATATTAACTAAATACAGAACTTGGAGCTAAAAATATTCAAACATTAGGGATGGGACATAGGCTTGATCATCGCTACATCTAAACTCGAAATAGATGGAAGGGCACTGTGTTGGAACCCGAATACCTCTTAAAGGAGTGAAGAGGGCATCCCCATGCTTCGGCGTGACCACACCTACAGAAAATAATCTGAAGCATTATAATGTATCCAACGAAAATAAGATGATTAAATTATAGAACATAAAAAAATTAGAAAATGGGCCGGTGATTACTTAGCTGTAATGGAGTGTTCTTGCCTTCTCCCATCGTGTTATCCCATACACCTCCCAGACTGAAAGGGGAAGAGTATTTGGTGGCTCCCTTATGGCTACCCTAGCACATCAAGGGGCCCATCATTAGTGATGAATACAAGTTTTAATCAAAAACACTGCAGGAAACAAATTTGCGTATAACGACAATAAAGTAATAGTAAACATAAAATTAATGTGACATTTCAAATATGAACAGGAAGGATTAAAACTCCTCTGGCCTTGAGAACACTGCTCCTAATCAATATAATGACACTAGCGAATTAAACACAGAAGTTTTCTCAAGTTCAACAGTCTTCTGAAAGGTTTTTTATGCACCCAAGTAAGGGAAAACCCAGACATGACACTCTGTCATCTAAGACAAATCGATTCTGAAACCAGGCCCAATAACAAAAGTTCAAACAAAAAATTTACGATATCCCGAATGCACATTTCTAATAGACATCGTAGTAAGTTCCTCCACGAAGGGAGAATAGCTTGACCTCGACAGGAAGGCTAGTACAGAGAAAGGGGACAAACCCTGAAGAACCTAGACCTTGCTAGGGTACCACATACCCCTTTAACAATAACCTTGAATAACAACAAGAATGCTACCGAGGAACTGGTCGGGAACAAGAGCATGCAGAGACCTACCTAATAAGACAGAAAGATCCGAATGCATAAATAAAAGAACAGTCAAGGGTAAACTTACCCCGCATAGAGCTACCATCAAGAAGTCCCTTCCTAGATCTCCACCCATCTGGCACAGGAGCCAAATCATAAACTCATGACCACGATGCTACAGCCAAATGAAAAATGGTTTGAGACGTTTCTTCCTCCTTCACTAAACCAGAAATAGAATAAAAACAAAAAATGGTCTGAGACGGTTCTTCCTCCTTCACCAAACCAAAACCTGAATGAAAATGAAAGTGCAGGAGTAACCCTTCGCATGGAGTAAAGGGGATGGGGTCTTTGTACTTGGACCATGTGAATTTATGGTAAGTGTTGACATCTCATTGAAGCACGCTAGTTGAACTCCGAATCGAATAGACGTATCCCAGGTGTTTTAAATGTTGTAGACAAGCCTTTAAGGCACGAGGGTTCCAGCCTATATTGGTTGCTCAGAACATTAATGGCGAGGTAACCGGATGGCCTACTTAGGGTTACTCTTATCGCCTTACTATACCGTTATACGTTGAACCCAACTACCATTTCTTTAACCATCCAAAACGGATAGCCTAATGTCGTTACTTACCGTGTAGTTTATGTTAGCATGATCATAACCATAACCTTCATAAGTTAGCCTCTGCATGCTTTATATTCAATGGTGCAAGTTTAGTGCCCGATTTTATACCCAATAGTATTTGTTTCCAAATAATGTTAACCTCTCCTTGTAGATCTTATAATAATATATATATTGGAATGAGCATCATAAGACCTTACATCTATAACCCTCGCATTCATATGATAGTGACTCTAAGTAGTTACATCTCCATATCATAAAGTGGGTCTTGGCAATGAAAACGGTAGATAATAACAAGTTGCAATGAAATAGGATATCCCTAGCAATGTACCTATGTTCGTACATAACTCAATACCGAAATAGGAAGCAACGACTTTATGTTAAAATAGGATAGAGAAGTAAACGGAAATAAGATGGTTGTACATTATGATTGACGAATGACTGAAAAAATTTAAAGACATAGAAAGAGAAAGGAAATGGGACTGTTGTATATTATGGTTGATGAATGACTGAAAGGCTTTAAAGACACAGAACCAACTCAAAGTTCCCAATTAATTTTTTTTTTTAATATATAAATTTTGAGGTACATTACAGGAACAACCACAAGGTTAGGAGGTTCGAGGACAAGAAGACAAGGTCTACAAATTGAAGAAAGCACTGTATGGTTTAAAACAAGCTCTGAATGCTTGGTACAATCACATAGATTCCTATCCCACATAGAATTTATTTTAGAGAAGTGAAAATGATCCAACATTGTACAACAAATAAAATCAACAAGGTAATATGCTAATTGTTTGTCTATATGTGGATGATTTGATATTTACAGGTGACTTTGGCATAAAATAATTCAAGTCAGTCATGAATGATAAATTTGAAATGACTCATTTAGGGCTTATGAGATATTTTTTGGGAATAGAAGTTCACCAGTCCAAAACTGCTATATTTATCTCACAATCTAATTATGCACATGAAATATTGAAAAGATTCAATATGATGAATTCAAAAGAAACGCCAACACCTGTCATAACAAGATTGAAGTTAAGCAAGGAAGATAAAGGGTCCAAGGTGGATCCCACACTGTTTAAAAGACTGGTAGGAAGTCTTATGTGTCTAACATCGATAATACCTGATATTATGTATGGAGTGAGCCTAATTTAAAGGTTGATGAAACTCCAAAAGAATCATATTCAAAGGCAGGAAAGAGAATCCTTAGATGCGTGAATGGAACAAAAGATTCTGGTATAAAGTACTCCACTTCAGAAGATTTCAAACTCATTGGATACACTGACAGTGATTGTGGAGGCAACATAGATGACAAGAAAAGTACCTCTAGGTACACGTTTCATTTTGGAACAGTTATGGTATCATGGGCATAAAGGAAGCAACCCATATTGACTCTTTCTTCAGAAGAGGCAAAGTACGTCGTAGCTACAAGTGTAGCTTGTCAAGCAAGTTAGGTGAGAAGAATGTTAAAAAATTTGTTGCAGGAACAACATGAACCAACAATAGTATTCTATGACAACAATTCAGCCATCATGTTATCAAAGAATGATGGGTTTCACAAGAAAACTAAACATATTGATACAAGGTATGAGTTTATCAGAGAATTGGTAAATGACAAAGAAAATTGTTTAGAGTCTTGCACTTCAGAAGAATAAGTCGCAGACATTTTCACAAAGGCTTTAGCAAGAGATGCATTTCAGCATCTTTGCAGTTGTCTTGGAGTCTACACCGTAACATATGAGTAACAATAAAATTGAAATCTCATTTTTGATGTAATTTTCTTTTGTAATCCCACCTACTTATAATTAAGGGGGAGTGTTGGAAATAGTAATTACAAGTCGGTGAGATCTTTACTCTCTATCAATTTGTCTATCAGTCAATCTGTCAGTAGACGAATTGTCAGGCAGTCAGTCTGACAGTCTACAAGTGCAAAGTCGTACGATTACTCAAAGTGAGACAGTTAGCGGTAAAGTTATAAATGGAGCCGATCTCTATCTTATCAAGTTCAGTTAAGTGGTTGAAGAGTCGATCGTATTAATGATAGTGTTTAATGTTGATTTGGTCTTAGATTTTATAGGAAGTCTCATTCAGAGACCATATAAGTCCGAGTCGTTTAGTTAGTCGATGATGTTGAAGAGAAGCAGTTGATGCAGAGCAGAAAGGAGAGGTACAAAGAACAGTTGAGAACCTACAACAGCTGAGGAGTTGAAGAAGTCTGAGCACAAGCTCTGTCTCTGTAAAGTCAGTAGAAGAAGTCATTGGAGCAAAAGTTCATTTCTGTCATTGTATTTTGTATTCGTGCACTACGCCGAAGTTCATTAATATTAATCATTTTGTGTATTGACAAGTTTCTGTCTTATTTCTGATTTTATGTGCTAAGCATAGCACTCTGTTTTTTCGCATTCATAAATCATTTCATTAAGTGTATGTATTAGCAGTGCGCAACAAACTCAATAGTCTATGCACTACGCAATGGCCTTGAAAACTCTGTTGTGTAGCCTGTTTGGTGCGCAATATTTGAAACTGCATTAAGCAAAGTACACTGTGTGCACCCTCCATCGAACATCCCTTATAAATATTGTAATATCATAATTAAGTTTAAAAAAATAGTCTTAAAAGACTATTTTAATACAAATACTATTTTTAAAACATAATACTACCTCAACTTTAATTATTTTAATACAAATACTATTTTTAAAACGTAATACTACCTCAATTTTAATTTATGTTTAATATTTTTATATTTTTTTCTATTGATACATAATTATAATATACATGTTACAATTAAATCTCACCTTTTTAAATGCAATAAATAACTTTATACATTATATTTATTTAATCCGTTTGATACTAAATAACTTTATCTGAGATGTTTTTTTTTATATACTATTCTCCAATTAATTAGAAACAGCAACTACAGGACAGGAACTGGTGGCAGTAAAACATTACCGTGAAAGTAAAGATGAAGCTGCCGTCACATACTCGAATCTGCATGAGCACATGAAAGAAAAGATGAAGCTCCACCGAATGTTTTTCTTCGACACAATGAACACATTCTTCATATTCTGTATTATTTTTTTTTTATTATAATTTCAGGACAGCCGTTATCATCAACGTGGTACTATGGGCCAAACTGAAAGCGAAAATGTACAATCAAGAATAAGAGAAAGAGAGATCGGGCGAAAAGCAACATCCCTGGGGGACCATATTCTCAACATCACGAGGACATTCCTGGGGGACCAGATTCTTAACATTACCACCGCAAAACAAAAGGAACTAAATAGGACAAAATGTGGGTACTAATAAAAAAGTCTTGCAGCAGGCCAGTTTCTCACTTTGGATCTTACAACTGAGAAGATATTTGGATTCCTAGGTTTAACTAGTTTGCTTTTGGTAGAAACACCGTAAAAGGTAAGGTACTAAATAAGACAAAATGTGGGTACTAATATAAACGTTTGGCAGGAGCTAACTTTTAATCTTGCAACTGAGAAGATATTTGGATTCCTAGGTTCAACTAGTTTTCTTTTGGTAGAAGCATTGAATGCACAAATTAAAGCCAAGTTTTGTTTGTCAAAAATTATTTCTAGTCTTTGAAATCCTTTGTATCAAGGCATACTAAATAATAATAATAATAAGGTTAAGTTCAAGTTAGACAACAAATTGGTGTATGAGATTTTGTTGTTTCTGGGAGAAGGGGACTTCCTCTACTCCATTTTCCTTTGAATTTGAATTTGTGATCTCTTAGGAGGAAACACATGCTCTTAACCATTAACATTAATTATATAGATAGTTTAAAGTTCAAACAATCATATAATAATTTTTTTTGAAAAAAACAAGTTTAAATATTCAATATATTTTAATTTTTTTTGACAATAATGAGAAAATTACATATGTAAAGATGTTTTTTTTTATATTCATCAACAAATATAAATGTATTGATGATGTGATAATTTTTTATTACTTAAATTGTAGTTTTAAATGTCTAAATTGATTCAATCCCATAAGATAAGTTTCATACTAAATTGTGAAATCCAATTCACAAAAATATACAATTCTTCTAAAAAAAATTGTGAAATCCCAATCACAAAAATATACAATTCTTCTAAATTTTTATGAAATTAAAAAAAAAAAATAATGAAAAAAACATATGTAAAAAATGAAAAGGTTAAAATATTTAGATTACACATTTTAGATTACATATTTTGAAAAATGGCTGTAACTCTAGTGTTCGATATCGATATATATTATATAAAATAATAAAGTGTTCGATATCGATATATATTATATAAAATAATAAAGGAATCAAAATAAAAATATCAAAAAGTACCTTCCCATATATGCAGAGACCAGACTAAAAGCACATAGCTTAAACTTCAGACAACCCTTAATCCCGACATTTTGATAATGGTTGTAGCTGTCGTGTCTTCTACGTCATATATATATAAATATAAAATTAAAAAACCCAAAAGTACTTCCCGAGAAAGTGTTGAGCTAACCCGCCTATTGCCTCGAATTACATCTACATTCGGTTGCTCGATAGATTGCATTGTATTTATTGCTATCAGTGGTTGGCCATACACTCTAACGAGGATCATGACAATGGAACGTTTGCCTCGTTTGACATTTGATAACCAGTTTTACATGAATGTATGTTTAAATTTGATGGTTAAATGTTCTTCATTTTCCAACACTGTTATCAGCGTTGTATTTTTTATTATATTGTAAATGTGTATGTTTAGTTTTCACCTCTTATTTTATATATAGAACTGTGTATATTATATATACGAGAAGAGGAAGAGACTGTAATTTTATAAACTCTACATCTTAAATAGTAATTTTTTTATTAGTATTAAAGTTAGGGAAAGATTAGTAATAATATATTATTTTAGATTAATAGAGGGATTAATATTATATTATTAATATTAGAGATTAATGTGATATGCACTTTTCATAATAATATTATTAATGCTTATTAACTATTATTATAATTAATATAATGTTTATTAATAATTGTCATAATTAATATAGTTATTATTAATATACAACTACATTAGTTATTATTATTTATTTTTATTATTAATTAATAATAATAATATTTAAATTAATATTATTAATAATACTTTAATTGCAATGTTCATAATTAATATAGTTAAAGATAGTAATACTCCTTTATTTTTTATTGACAATAGTAATAATAATACCTTATTGACAATAAGGTAATAACAACATTTTGTTAATAATAAAGTAATAATACTTTGTTAATAACAAAGTAGTAATAATACTTTATTATATTGTTTTTAATAATATACAATTGTAATTATATTAGTTATTATTATTAGTTAATAATAATAATGTTTATTAAAATTATTAGTAATACTTTATTATAAAGTATTAATAATATTATAATCATTTATCATAAACTATTATTATATAAATATTATTATATAAATATCTTTGAAGTTGAGAAAATTTTAATTTACTTCCTATCCAATTAAACTATAATAAAGTTTTAATTTACATCTTATCTAATAAACTATGATTAAAGTTTTCATTTAAACTAGATTGTATAGAAGATTCCTTCCATGCAATATATTATGTTAATTCAAAATTCATTTCTTTATGACAAATGAAAAAGTTCATTAGAATTTTTCTCAAAAAACATGGCCAAAACATCAATTTCACAATGTGTCAAAGTTGCATTGTGATGAACATAACTTTATATTGCAATGTGATCAACATTACTCGACATCACAATGTCAGAAACATATCCCCACATCACATTTGAACAATAACTTTCACCAACATCACAAAGAGATGCAATCCTACATAATCCGATGTCACAATGTTATGCACATGTCCTAATATTACAATATGACAACTATACCTTTTCATCAAAATATGGCGTTAGCAATGGTTATGTTGATATAATACTTGCAACATAACCCAACCCGTCATTTATGTCATAATGAGACATAACCATTGAGGAACAAACCATTTTTTCATAAGCCAAACTAACTGAATATTAGAATGAAACATCACCACTCTCGAACATCTCACTTTAACATAACTCATAAGAAAATTCTCTTTCCGAGATAACCATAAATGAATAGGCTATGTGGTGTAATGTTACATTGTGACTAAACCCAACATTTCCTTACATGAACATTGCAATGTGATGCCCATGGCTAAACCCTACTATATGATGAACATTTAAATTTGCCACATTTTGACGAATATTTATTTCCGTCATGATGTGTTGAACATTTCCCAATGTCATCATGTGTCAAACATTTCCCAACATTGGTACGTGATGAATATAGCCCAAGGTCAGAGTGTCACTATCATATCACAACATCACAATGTGACAAACATAAATTGCCTATGTGAATAATAACGTTGCAATGTAACGAATATAAATAGATATGGAATTGTGATTAACATAGCCACGTTGCCGCAATATGACAAAGGTATCCTCACATTGCAATGTGATCCACATATCCTCATGTCATAACGTGACCAACATTTCCAAACTTCCCAATCTAAGGAACAAAACCCATTGTTGCAATTTCATGTACAAAACTCAATGTGGCAGTGTGGTAAACATAGACCGACATTACAATCATATGAACATTTCTTGACCTCACAATGTGACGAACATAACCTAATGTCACAAAGAGATGAACATTTCTCGACATCAAAATGTGATGAACAATGCTCTAATGTCGCTATGAGATGAACAAAAGCTCATGTCTCAATGTCATGAACAAAACCTGACAGGCATTTTAATTTGTTACCACCATAGTAAACCATGATTAAACATAACCAATAGGGTTGACCATAATCAACTCCAAAAGGTCTACAAACGTCAACCAAGGGCGTGTTCAACAATAGTCAATCCTGCTCAAGCATAGTGAACAATGGTCATGGTCAACCACACTCAACGATGGTGAAGATCAAAATCTAACAACCATATATTGTCTTTGTGAATAGTAACGCTACAATGTGACAAACATAACAAGACGTGGCATTTTAACAGACTTAGCCCTGTCGTCACAATGTGACAAACATATCCTCATGTCACAATGTGACACACATATCCATCCATCGCAATGTGTCAAACATTTCCAAGTGTCCCAATTTGACGAACACAACCCATTATTGCAATGTGATTTACACAACCCATTGTTGCAATGTGAGAAACATAAACCAACATTGCAATGAGAAGAACAATTCCTTACATCGTTGTGACAAACATAACCTAATATTTCAATGAGACAACCATTTCCAAATGTCACAATCTAATGAACATAAATAGATGTTACAATGTGATGAACAAAACTTGAGACAAACATGTCCCAATGTCACATTGTGACCAACATTTCCAATGAGATGAGCATTTGCAATGTGATGAACATTTTGAATCAGAAGAACGTTTTCAATGACATGAACATTTGCAATGGGAAAAACATGTGCAATGTAATGATCATTTGCAATGTTACCATGTGACGACCATTTTCAATGAGGTGATCATTGCTCGTCATCAGAATATGATGAGCATAACTTCATGTCCCAATCAGACGACCATTTCCCAAATTCATAATGTGATGAACATAGCTAGATGTTCGAATGCGACAAACAAAGCCTGATGTCACAATGTGACAAAGAAAACTTCATGTTGCAATGTGACGAACAAAACGAGATCAACATTGCAATGATGTAGTTCCATAGTAAAACATGGTTATACCTAATCAACATGGCCCACCATAATTAGCTCCATAAGGTCTATGAAGGCCATCCAAGGGTATGATAAATAATAGTCAAACTCGATCAACCATATTCAACCATAGTCAAGCATGGTGAATTTTATCTATGATCAACCATACTCAAATTTGGTCAACCTCATTCATGGTTAACCATAGTCAACCATGGTTATGGCCAACCATACTCATAGTTAAGCTCAAACAAGGTGAATTCCATCCATAGTCATGATCAACCATGGTCATGGTCACTAATAAGAATATGAACATGGTCACTAATATATTATTTTTAAGGTATTAATATGGTTATGGTCATGGTTATTAATGTATTATTAATAATATACACTTGTCAACCATAGTAAACAAAATTCAACCAAGTTCTATGAATGTTAACCATGGTCGTGGTCAATCTCATGGACAACAATTTTTAACCATGCTTAAGCATTTCCAACCATGGTTAACCATGGTCAAGGTCAATCATAACTAACCATGGTCATGGTAATCCAATATCAAATTTTATTAACCGTGTGCATAGCCAACCATTCTTTATTAATATTTTTATAAGCCAACCTAGATGAATATCATAATGAAACATCATCATTCTCGAACATCTCACTTTAACATAACTCGTAAGAAAATTCTCTTTTTGAGATAACGATAAATGGATAGGCTATGTGGTGTAATGTTACAATGTGACTAAAACCAACATTTCCTTACATGAACATTCCAATGAGATGCCCATGGCTAAACCTTACTGTGTGATGAACATTTTAATTTGTCACATTTTGTCGAATATTTCTTTACATCATGATGTGTTGAAAATTTCCCAATGTGAGTATGTGTCAAATATTTATCAACATTGGTATGTGATGAATATAACCCAAGGTCACACTATCACTATCACATCACAACGTCACAATGTGACAAACATAAATTGGCTATGTGAATAGTAACGTTGTAATGTAATGAACATAAACATATATGGCATTGTAATGAACATCGACCTATTGTCGTAATATGACAAACATATCCTCACGTTGCATTGTCATCCACATATCATGACATGAGAATGTGACCAACACTTGCAAACTTCCTAATCTAATGAACACGACCGATTGTCGCAATGTCATGTACAAAACTCAATGTGGGAGTTTGGTAAAGATAGACCAACATTACAATGAGATGAACATGTATTGATGTCGCAAAGTGACAAAAATAACCTAACATAAAAAACAGATAAACATTTATCGACATCATAATGTGACTAACAATTGTCTAATGTCGCTATGTCATGAACAAAATCTCATGTCACAATCTCACGAATAAAACCTGACAAGCATTGTAATTCGGTATCGCCATAGTAAACCGTGATTAAACATAATCAAATGGGCTCACCATAGTCAGCTCCATAAGGTCTACAAAGGTCATCCAAGGGCATGTTCAACAATAGTCAATCCTTCTCAACCATAGTCAACCATGGTCATGGTCAACCATCCTCAATAATGGTAAAGGTCACAATTTGGAAACCATAAATTGGCTTTGCGAATAGTAATGTTGCAATGTGACGAACATGAATGGACGTGGCATTCTGATGGACTTAGCCATGTTGTCACAATGTGATGAACATATTCTCATGTTGCAATGTGACACAAATATCCACCCATCACAATGTGTCGAACATTTCCAAGTGTCCCAATTTGATGAACACAACCCATTATCATAATGTGATGTACACAACCCATTATTACAACATGAGAAACATAAACCAACATTACAATGAGACGAACAGTTCCTCATGTCGTTGTTATCACTGAAAAATCATCTGCAACATTGCACAAAATGGTTAAGAAAAAACATCAATGCCAATAACAATTAGTCCACCTACAACACCAAAATTCATCCATAAGGAGAAAAACTATATAATTGGGTCAAAAATTGAAGTGTGCATATTCAACAAAGGAAGCGCATGCACAATGTGCAAAGTGTGTGACTGTCTACAAGAAAGGCTGTGCACTTCTATGAATGACACATTTATGGATCTTGTCGACCCATCAACCACTTCTAATCTGACACCCAACATGATTTGACACTCATATTTGAGTGAAATCTAGCTTGGGGGCTAGTCAAGGGCTTGAGGGTATGCTAAAAGGCCCCTTGTTCACACTATGAACCAATTAAATTTTTCCATGGACGAATGATATAAATAAGAGCCATGGTTGTGCTAAGAATCAAATATCATCAAAGTATTTTTATACTCCAATAATTCTTCTATGAGAATCCTCTTTTCTCTTTGAAGCCTTCAAGCACCATTGCAATAGTTCATTTCACTCACCTTTTTGAGTGAATAGGCATTGTTTTTCTTCATTGTTTGCCATTTCTTCCATTGTAAGGAGAGAATAGCTCTCAATTAGGGAACTCAATAGACTTCCCAAGGAGGAAGAGGGGATTCATAAGTCCCTAACTTTCTCTACGGTGTTTTTCTTACTAATCTATTGATCCATTGGTAGCATTATGTTGGTCATTGTTTGATTTTTATGGTTATAAGTTTCTCAAGCTTTATAACATTTATTTCTTAGTTGTTTTAGTTTTATTTCTTTGTTTTCCTATGTGTTTGGTTTGTCTAACCCACTCAGAAACTATTGTCTTGTCTAGCAGGCTTATCTAGACATGTAAGTGTTGTTGTTTTTCTCACCGAAGTGACAAAACCAACACAGTAGTCTTAATGTGACAAACATAACCTAATATTTCAATGAGACAACCATTTCTCGACATCGCAATCTAAAAAGCATAACTAGATATTGCAATGTGATGAATAAAACCAGACACAAACATTCCCCAACGTCGCAATGTGAAGAATATTTGTAATGAGACGAGCATTTGCAATGTGAAATTTTTTTTGAATGAGAATAATATTTTAAATGACATGAACATTTGCAATGGGACAAACATTTGCAGTGTAATGCTCATTTGCAATGTCACAATGTGAAGACCATTTGCAATGAGGAAAACATTTATCGTCGTCACAATGTGACGAACATAACTTGATGTCTCAATTAGATGACCATTTCCCAGCGACACATTTTGATGAACATAACTAGATGTCAAAATGTGACGAACAAAGCTTGATGTCACAATGTGACGACAAAAACCTTATGTCGCAATGTCACGAAGAAAACCATATCAACATTGGAATGTGATAGTGTCATAGTAAACCATGGTCATACCTAATCAACATGGCCCATCATAATTAGCTCCACAAGTTCTACGAAGGTCGGCCAAGGGAATGATAAATAATAGTCAAACTTGGTCAACCATATTCAACCATAGTCAACCATGGTGAAGGTCAACTATGATAAACCATACCCAACTTTGGTCCATGTCAAGCTCAATTATGGTTAACCAAGTCAACCATGGTTATGGTCAACCATACTTATAGTTAAGGTCAACCAAGGTGAATGTCATCCATAGTCATGATCAACCATGGTCATGGTCATTAATAATAATATGGTCATGCTCATTAATGTATTATTGTTAATGTATTAATATGGTCATGCCCATGGTAATTTATTTATTATTATTAATATACAATGGTCAACCATGGTAAACCAACGTCAACCAAGGTCTACCAATGTTAACCATGGTCTTGGTCAATCCAATGGACAACAATTTTCAACCATGTTTAAGCATTGTCAACCATGGTGAACCATGGTTAATGCAAATCATAACTAACCATGGTCATGGTAAGCCAATGGCATATATAATTAACCATATGCATGGCCAACCATTCTTTATTAATTTATTAATTAATAATACTTTAATACTTTAATGTATTGCTTTATTACTCTATTATTACTTTATTAATTAAATACATTAATATAGTAATACTTTAGCAATGTATTAATGCATACTTAATTAATGTATTGCATTATTAATGTACTAATTAATTAACTGATATTTTGAAGAATTAATGTAATGACTTTAATTTATACATAACATTAATTTATTAATTAATTAATAGACTAATGCTTTCATACATTAATATACTAAGTGAATTAAAAAATTAATATTTTAGTTTATCAATGTACTAATACATTAAATTGATATATAATAAAAATGATATATATATATATATATATATTTATTAATTGATTATTTATATATTAATTAATAATAGTTTAATAATTTATTACATTAATAATTTTATAGTGTGTTCTTAATATATTATTTTATTAGTGTATTATTACTTTATTATTATTTTAAGGTAAATGTAAATTTATACTTTTATTTATACATTATTACATTAACTTAATGTATCATTACATTATTAATGTATTAATAGTTTAATATGTTATGTATTACATTAATGTGTAAGTACTTTAATATATTCATTAGAGTAATGTACTGTAATAATGCAATACTAAATATAATAAGGTCAATGCATTATTATTTTATTAATGTATTACTTTATTAGTGTATTAATACTTTAATGGTGTATTTATTAATGCATTTAATATGTTAATGTATTTATTGTATTTATTGATGTATTTAATGTATTATTAATGTTAAAACTCTAATCAAAAGTTAGTTAGTTTACCTAACTATTATACAGTTACATGACAGTTATGGTCTTCTTGTAATATATATGTACATCTATGTACATGATTATTTGAAGCATTGATGAATATATAGTATGCCTTTTCTGCTAGTATTTATTTATCTTTGTTCATCATGGTTTCTTGATTGCTTCTATTATTTCCATTATGTTTTTGTTGTTTTCTTCATTATGAATCTAACATTGGTATCAGAGCATTGTGATGCCTATGGCCTGTGAAGGAGTTTCTACTTAGAGCAGTGAGAGTTGTTGAGCCCCATGAGAGATGTGGATCGTTTGGAAAAATCAGAACTTAGAGTTTTTGAAAACCCTAGACATTTTTTTTAACAAAGAGAGCAAAGGGTTATGCTTTGGTCGCACGCACAGGAAGGAGCAATTGATGAGTGAACACGATTATGCTCTAGTTTCACGCACGGGAAGAGGGAATTTGATAAGCGAAGGTGGGTTAAAACCTTAGCCACGAACAATGGAGGCCTGATAGAGGATATGTGTGTTCACTCCAAGCACAAGAGAGAAAGCCATCGCGAGTTCTTGCCGGAAGAGGTAGAAAAAAAAGTGCAGAGGCCTTGCCAAAGTCGTTGCGAATTGTTGTTGGAAGAGGAAGAAAAAAAAGTGCAAAGGCACTTCCACCATTTGCCTGTCCGACCCGCGCAAAGAAAGAAATTGTTTGAGCCTGTCTGACCAAAGTTTTTTTACTCACGCAGAGAAAAACAATAGTCTGCATTTATGGAGTTGTTGTTGCATTTGCTCATGTAGAGGAAGAGAAAGAAAGTTGCCAAGCATTGTTTGTGAATTTTGAACCCTAGTGGAGACCACATTGTTCTTTATGAACACGTTTATGATCATTGGGATTGTCATGGATACATTCTGAAGAGAGGGCATGCTTGGTGATACAAATATCAAGTTTTGCATGAATAAGAGAGAGATGGAGTGTGTGCCCAGGCTGATATTTATTTTTAGCATTTGATGATGAAAACGGAGCAACAACAGTTGCGTACAGATTAAAAATTCCAACGATGAGTTGATGTGTTTCTTTTACTTTTGGTATCATCTGAGATTTTTTTCTTCTGTGGTAAGGGGAGAAATTTGGGTTTTCTTACCTAGATTTTTTAACTTCTCAAGTCGCAGGTTTAATCTGCCAGAGTCAACATAGGTTGATCTTTGAGAAGCTCTGCCAAGGAACATTCTAGGTGAGCCTGAGTCATCCTACTCCATTTTTCTCAAACTAGGATAGTATCGTTTGTAGAGCGGTTTCACCTGTAGAGAAATTTTGAATGGTTGTTGTAAAACCGCTAACAAATTGTAATTTCACTGACTGGCTATGCCACCTCCTTCTCGTTTTCGATATTTTAAGTTATAAGGGTTTCTTTTCATAGAGGAGTTATAAGACCTATTGTTAAGAGCATTTGTTAGTATGATTTATTTTTGTAATGGAGTTATAAGGTAGTTGTAAAAAAAAAAAAAAGAAGAAGGGTGTCCACAAATGGGTCTTTTTTACGATCTTTGTGTGCATCTAAGTTATTGGTTATCTTGTATTTTCTCTTGGCATGCTCAATAGGATACATAACATCTATCTTCGATATTCTTCATAATGGCAAGAATTGAAGAAATATTTACAATATTACACACATTAATTAACTCAACTACGGAATCTACAATTGCAATAAAAAAACACACTCTTAGTATAGTGATTACTTGTTCACAAGTAACGTACAAGAATATTGATATGTTCAAACTTCAAAACAAGTTGTTGTCTGATCAGTTAAGCTTGCTTCAACACCAACAATGTGATTTTAACAAACACAATGACATCAAGGATGAGAATGAAGATGATCAGTTGACTAGTGATGAAAGTCATAAACATGAAGATTAGTTAGATGAAGTCCCTATGTCAGAAAAAGTTGTGGATAAATGTATTGTTCGACCATGGGAAGAATTACGATTTAAACGAAATCGATATGGACTAGGATATGTAAAGGATGCTAACAACCTTTTTAATATTCCTAATTATTGTGAACCTATTTGCTTTTTGAGTGGAGGTTTTTTGAATGATGATAAGACGACAGAGCTTGAGGATATTGGTAAGGAACATGTACAGGATATTGTTGATGAATATGTTGTTACAGATATTCCAAATCATGATAATAAGTCAGATAAAGAACCCATACAATGAAAATACTATCATCGATTTGGCCATGATAAGACAAATTGTTTTGATCTTCACCCATGTAGACTTTGTGGGAAGACAAATCACCCCTCAGTAAGGTGTCAAAAGCACAAGTAGAAACAAATTCTTTTTGAATGGTTAGGGAATTAGCATTGGCGTTTGGAAGCCAATTTATTGGAGCATTATTATTGCCGAATTTATACACAAGTATAGTCGTAAATGATTGGATATATTTCTACAATTGATGGACATGAATGTTTTTCAAGATTTGATGATTTAGGGTATGATCGGGGCCCGGTTGATGTAGTCTTTTGAGTTAAAGATTGAGTCTTCAGACTCCGCCAGAAGACAGTTTGATGTGTTGGATCTCTTCTTGGCCATACTTGTGAATGATGGTCAAGGGAATTAGAACCACTTGTCCCTGACAGGGGGGAAATCTAGTTGAGTCAAGTTCCAATTTTGATTTTGAGTCAAGTTCAAAGTTTGATTTTGAGATCAAGTATGCAACCTAGTTCTTGGTATGTAGTCTTGTTCCTTAACATACTATTGTTGATATGGTTTGTGGTCAACTTAAAAACACCAATTGAGTAGAAGACATGAAGTTCTGCTTGTTACTTTTTCATATTTTTGAGCCTTGAGCTCTTGTTAGTTTATGGTCAACTTAAAACCATGTCATTTAGTAGAAGACATCAACTTCTGCTAGACATTCGGTTTGTGGTCATCCTGAAACCACTAGATTGATTTGCGGTCATCCCAAAACCACCAAATTAGTTTGTGGTCAACCTTAAACCACCATTTTAGTAGAATACATCAACTTCTGCTATTTTTTTCAGAGTTCAGAGAGCATCTTCAGCCATCCCTCTGAATATTTACTTGACACATTGTTGATTGTCAAGTAGTGACAGTTTTTCAGGCAAGAACGAACTTATGATGAAGTGGGGATGTTAAAACACTAATCATTAGTTAGTTAGTTTACCTAACTGTTATATAGTTACATGACAGTTATGGTATTCTTGTATTATATATGTATGTCTATGTACATGATTATTTGAAGCATTGATGAATATAGAGTATGCCTTTTCTACCAGTATTTATTTATCTCTGTTCATAATGGTTTCTTGATTGCTTCTATTATTTCCATTATGTTTCTGTTGTTTTCTTCATTATGAAGCTAACAATTATTGTGTTACTTCATTATTGTATTAATAATTTAGCAATGTATTATTTAATAATGTAATAATGTATTAATTAATTAATACCTTACATTTATACATTCTTAATATATATTATATTAACCCCATATGGGGTGCCACGTGGAGAAGGAAGAACACGTGGAGAAGCTCCAGGAGGGGCCATTAATGGTGGCTCCCCACTCCCATATCCTTTCCATTTATGATGGGTACAAACCCAAGCGGCCTTCACCATACGATGAGGCCTCTCACTCACGCGAGGAGAACGGCCAACCAGAGCATTAAGACCACAACCTTAATGGCCATAACTATCATTTTCTCCCTTATCAACAACCTTGGAGGCTTTGGGATGATTCAAAAGGTTGTAGAGCCGAACAGAGACAACCTCACAGTGGGAACTCCGGCAATAGCTCTATTTCTAAGCATGCCACGAGCAAGGGGACGGCCCCGCAAAGGCGCAAGGTGGTATGCGGCTGACTTGCGAAGGAAAAGGAAAAAGAAATTTGAGAGAGCACTAACTCTAGCTAAGAGAAGGAGACCCATGAAGTCCAGAGGAATTGGGACGACTCCCATGGCATATGTCGAAGAGACTCCTCCAAAGGAATCCATCCAGAATTACTCAGAGAGCCTCCTTTTCACGGTTTCATACAATTGGGATCCCCCCACTTGTTTCGTACCGGATGCCATGACCCTTGTTCCAAGAGATGAACATAGTCCCAGAGGCACTCTAGCTGAGGAATTCACACATTTCTTTATAGAGGAAGAGACACAGAAAGGCATCGAAGAAAAAATCTGTGAACCTCCTAACGAAATGAGGTAGTAGAGTGGGCAACAAGAGCACTAGGAGGAGGCCGATGCATGGATGGAAGCTCGCCACTCCTCCATTCTGTATAATTCACAGGACCAACCACCACTTCTTCACCCAAAGCACTTGAATTTAATCTTCGATTTATGCATCATGGTGGACGACCAAATTTTCAGAGCCATCCACATCAATCAACTCCTGGATATGATGTACACCGCCTACTCCAGCGCCACCCCAAGGCGCCAATGCCCCACCTATGTGCAACTATACACCACCCTAGTCAGATGAGGCAAGGAGAAGGACAACCACGAGGACACCAGCTAAGAGGTTTTCATGTTTGTTTACTGTTAGAAACTATTTTCTTTTTGATGCAAACTAGAGCTGCATCTCTTCTAGCTTATAGAAATGGTAACAGTAGTATAGTAATGAACAAACTAATACTAAGGTTGGTCATGCATCCTGGTTTCCTTCGAGTAGGGTGGCAAACTAACACTTTGAGTTTGGAAGCTAGCATGGAATGGCCAGCTGTCTCGGTTTCCTTACGAGGCGGGACAACTGGCACTATAATAGAACTCTATAATTTTGCAATATTAATATAATAGGACTTGCCT
>JZKD02S0756544.1:711480-738418 GCA_000966675.3 Picea glauca | reverse complement strand
TATATATATATATATATATATTAATAAAGCCAATGAACCCTTGAAATTATGAGGTTAAGATGCCCTTTTGAGGGTCTTAACATAATGGATCATTTTTTATGTTTTAGTGTGTATGTCTTATGCACCATATAATTGGTTTTCCAGAGAGGTGAGGCAATAAAAATTTACACAAAAAATAAAATACCTACTATTTTTACATTTTAATTCATTAAATGTATCAATGTTAACCATGGTCATGGTTAATCTCATGGACAACCATTCTCAACCAGTCTTAAGCATTTCCAACCATGGTGAACCATGGTCAAGGTCAATCATAACTAACTATGGTCATGGTAAGCCAATGTCAAATATAACTAACCATGTGCATGGCCAACCATTCTTTATTAATTTGTTTATAAGCCAACCTAATTGAATATCATAATGAAACATCACTATTCTTGAACATATCACTTTAACATAACTCATAAGAATATTGTATTTTTGAGATAACCATAAATGAATAGGCTATGTTGTGTAATGTTACTATGTGACTAAACCCAACATTTCCTTACATGAACATTGGAATGTGATGCCCATGGCTAAACCTTAATATGTTATGAACATTTCAATTTGTCCCATTTTAACAAATATTTCTTTACGTCGTGATGTGTTGAACATTTCCCAATGTCTGTATGTGTCAAAAATTTCCTAATGTTGGTACATGATGAACATATCCCAAGGTCACATTGTCACTATCATATCACAACGTCACAAGGTGACAAACATAAATTGGCTATGTGAATAGTAACATTGCAATGTAATGAACATAAACATGTATGGCATTGTGATGAACATAGCCTTGTTGTCACAACATGACAAACATATCCTCACGTTTCAACATGATCCACATATCCTGACGTCAAAATGTGACCAACACTTCCAAACTTCCAAATCTAATGAACACAACCCATTGTTGCAATGGCATGTACACAAATCAATGTCACAGTGTGGTAAACATAGACTGAAATTGCAATGAGATGAACATTTCTTGACATCAAAATGTGATGAACATAACCTAATGTTAGAAAGAGACAAACATTTCTCGACATCACAATGTGAGGAACAATAGTCTAATGTCATCAATAGGTGTCGTGAGAAATCTCACCCTATAGACACATTGATCTCCTCTTAGTAGGGTTTTCTTCAACTAAGATTGATAGAACAAGTGGACACTAACATTCCTAGTTTTCATATATTTATGCATGAAATAAGAGATGAGGAGGAAGAGAATCAGGCACCTTTTTGTGTGGGTTATCCTCGCTTCTCTTTATCGTTCTTATGTTGGATCCAGTCCAACTCCAAATGTAGTCTACCTGTAAATAAATAGATTTATTCTCATCTTATACTACTTGTAACAAGTTAGATAAAAGTTATCATAACTAAGCCACAACCATTCATACATAAACTTCAAATGAGATCGGAATAAGTAAAGAGGCCAAGTGACGCAACCCCTCCTCAACTCGCAGGTCGGAAGGTTACGTACACAAGATCTTTCCTCTTTCATTGGCCTGAAGAACTCCCAGAAATGGTTCTCCTATTTCCCTTTTAGGAAAGTTGTACCCACAACAAAGCCTCGTGGAATCTCCCTTCATGCTTCGGGAGATCGTACTTCGCGATTCCGCTAATCCCATGGTCAAGCATCTTGTCTCTTAATCTCCGACACCCGAAAACAATTAACACTTGACCCTTTTTCTCTCTACTTCGGAATTCTCCTTATCGCGATTTCGGGGACTGTGATGTCAAGCAACTCGTTCCCTCGATTCCCGAAACCCGATTTACCAAAACTCTGATGTGCTTGCAAGGTTGACCTTTCAACGACCCTTTATTCCATCGAGATTTCGGACTTCGCAATTTCACGAATCCTGATGCAAAGATTTCGGGACCTCACCCCACGAAACTTGGAAATGGTCAACGGAATTCGACTTCCATGTCGATAGCGCACCACCTGTCCACCTTTATAATTCTATGGCCCACACAATCCTCTCATCCCTTCGGGAGTTCGTGTTTCATGATTTTGCAAGTCCTGTTGCAAAGATTACAGGACCTCAATCTACGAAACCCCGAAATAGAATTCCACATGTAAATCCGATGGCCCCTGTTGGCTTAAATCTACGGTTCTGGCTCTCCTGAACTTAAACCTTTTGGGAATACTCGTCGTAAATCCCCTACTCCTCTGTGAGATCTGACGGTTCACGGGACTTCACGAATTCTCCACAGAGAATTCCCGCCATCTGTCTCTTTCATTCACAAGGACTTCTACACAGGATTCTTGTGCTTCCTTCACCGGTTATGGAGACTCTATCCCTTTTGAGCTTTCTCCAACTCTAAGTTTTGAAAAAAAAGACTCTTGCACACACTCCTTGCGGCATACCTTCAAACACTTCCAAGTGTTGAACTTCCTTTAACTCTGCACGCACCCTGCAGCAACAGTCTCTTGATACTTCACTCAGGTTCGCAACTCTGAGACTTTACTCGGCCTGTGCACTCCTTGCATGGCTCCTATGCCTAGATGCACTTCTGTGGGAATGAGCACAAAAGCTATCTTATTTGAGCTTTCAGAGAGAAACCTCTGAACCCTTTTTCAACACACTCCTTGTGGACAATTCGACTGCACTCCTTGCAGGAACTCTTGCTCAGATAGAGAAACAATTGAAACTCATTTCCATTACTCTCTCTCTCTCTCTTAGATTTCAAACATTCAACAAGAAATCATTCATACATAGCATAAAATCAATTGCATGACAGAAAGAGTAAAACGATGAACATACCATTTATCATAACCATACAAGAAACAAATACAACGCCATGAATCTGAATTAAGACTTCTTCTATGAACTCAAATCTCTGTACATGGGTGTGTTTCAAACACAGTTTCTCTGTTCCAGCTCTGTATTCTCTTCTCTTCCTGGTAATGTTCTTCACTACTATGCTCTCAATTGGCATCTCTTTTCTACAATACACAATGAGGGTGTCTATATCATGTTTCCCTCTTTCACTCTAAAACTGTCTAATCTAGAATTAAATTCTATCTACTTGCATTAACTATCATAAATGCCTTCTACCTACTAAGGAAGAGAGAGGATCTCTCAAGTTCCATTTATATTTTACAAGTGTGCCTCCACTAGATGGCTTCATTAATATTTTAAGACATTTTCAAAATTCATGCTGGGTGCTTTTCCCAATGTCTTTTGCCTCCGCGCTGGCTCACTTGAGATGCTCCTGGATCATACTCCCTTTCTTGAAAGTTTTCATGGGCTCCTATCCATGAGCTCGCGTACGGTGTGTCCGCGCCTCTGGATTTCTGCTTCATTCTCCCAGCTGGCATCTTCAACTGGATGGCCCTTCCACTTGACCAAATATTCAAAGTATTTCTTTCACTTGGTCTTCTTGCCGACCCTTTTGTCCAGTATGTGCTCTATCTGTGACTTTTCTGCAATTGGCATCTGTTTTGTCCACTGGACTTCTGACTATTCATTTCCTTTCGTTGCTTCCTCAGCTTTATATGGGTACAAATCTGAGATATTAAATATCAGAGAAATTTCGACCCCATCGAGTAATTCAGTTTCGTAAGCATTTTCCCCAAATTTCTTCAAGACCTTACATGGTCCGATTTTCTTCATCTTTAGTTTATTATATGTTCCTCTCGGGAACCTTTCCTTTCTCAAATGTGCCAGAATCAAATAACCAACCTCAAATTGAAGTTGTCTCCTGTGTTGATCTGCTCTGCGCTTATATTCCTAGCTCGAATTCTGCAATTGCTTCTTCACCTGGCTGTGAAGTTCCTTCATTGCTTCTGCGAAATCTTCTGCCCTAGCACTCCTAATTGCATTTTGTTCTGAATCCCTTAACTCAAAAATTTCTCTCGGTGGCATGCCATAAACAATCTGAAATGGAATCTACCCTATGCTTCTGTTAACTAAGTCATTATAAGAAAATTCTGCCTGTGGTAATATGTTGTCCCACTGGCTGTGGTGTTCTGTCACCAGGCTTCTCAGCAAGTCTCCCAGACTTTTGTTCACTACTTCTGTCTATCCATCCATCTAAGGATGATAAGTTGAACTAAACGAAAAATTTAGTTCCCAGCTTCTTCCATAAGGTCCTCCAAAAGTGTCCTACGAACTTAGTGTCTCAATCCGAAACTATGCTCCTTGGTAAGTCGTGAAGTCGAATGACTTCTTTGAAAAACAGATTCACAATGTGAGTTGTGTCACTGGTCTTCTGACATGGAATGAAGTGTGCCATCTTGGAAAATATATCCACCACCACAAAGATTGAGTCAAACCCTCTTTGTGTTCTTGGCAACCCCAATATGAATTCCATGCTGACTGCATCCCACGGCTTCTCAGGTATGGGTAATGGTTGATAAAACCTTGCATTTTGTCTCCTGCCCTTCGAATGCTGGAAAATTCTACATTTTTCCATGAATCTCTTGATGTCTACTTGCATTCCCAGCCAAAAATATGACTCATTCAACTTTGTGAATGTCTTTTCATGACCAACGTGTCCGGCCAATCCTCCACTGTGTTTCTCCTTCAGCAAATTCTCCCTCATGGAGCATTTTGGAATACAATGTTGATTACCTTTAAACAGTAATACTTCCTGGATCATGTATTCTTCCCATTGGATTCTCAGCTACTTCATATGCCCTTTTAAAATCTGGATCATCCCTGTACATGTCCCTGAGATCATCAAAACCCAATGTTTTGACTCTGAACTCCTGCAATAGCAAACACTTCCTGCTCAAAGCATCAACAACTTTCTTAGCACTACCAGAAATATGTTTAATCACAAAAGTGAAATTTTGCATATATTCAACCCATTTTACATGTCTTTGATTCAACTTCTCTTGTTGAGTCACAAACTACAATGCATGATTGTCACTGTATAAGACAAACTCCTTGGGAATCAAGTAATGTCTCCATTTCTTCAATGCATGAATGATAGCATAAAACTCCTTGTCATACATGGAGTATTTTACTTTGGCTTCATTCATCTTCTCACTGAAGTATTCCATCATCTTGTCATCTTGACTCAAGACTGCCCCTATTGCAAATCCACTTGCATCACATTTCACTTGAAATGTCTTTCGGAAATCAAGCAACACCAGGATTGGTTGTTCCATGATTTTCCTCTTCAACAGATTAAAACTCTTCTCATCTCTTCTATCCAGTGAAAAAATTTGTGTCTTTTCTTCACTGTATCCATCATCGGTGCACTAATCCCACTGAAATTGCTGATGAATTTTCAGTAGAAACTACCCAATCCGTGAAAAATTCTCACCTCAAAGATATTCTTCAGTGATGGCCAATTCTTGATTACCTCCACCTTATTTGGATCCATGCTCAACATATCTGCTGAAATAGCGAACCCCAAATAAATGAGCTCTGTCTTCATGAATGAGGATTTATTCATGTTTATCAGCAGCTTCTCCTATTGTAACTTCTGCATGACTATAGCAAAATGTTTCAGGTGCTCTGCCACTGTTTTACTAAAAATCAGTATGTCATCTAGATACACAATGACAAATTTTCCGATGAACTCCTTTAGGACTTCATTCATCAACCTCATGAAGGTACTTGGTGCATTTCATAAGCCAAACGGCATAACAAACCATTCATACAAACCTTCGTTGGTTTTGAATGTTGTCTTCCATTCATCACCTTCTCTCATACGGATTTGATGATAACCGCTTTTCAAATCAATCTTCAAAAAATACTTTGCTCCACTCAAGCAATCCATCAGATCATCCATCCTTAGCAATGGAAATCTGTACCTGATGGTTATTTTGTTAATCTCCCTCGAGTCAGTACACATCCTCTAGCCTCCATCTTTCTTCGGACTGAGTACTGTCAGAACATCACACGGACTCAAGCTTTCTCTGACCAAACCTTTTTCCAACAAATCCTGGACTTGTCTTTTGACCTGTTCATTATCCCGCGGTGTCAATTTGTATGCGGCTTTGTTTGGTAAACTAGCTCCTGGTATGAGATCAATATGATGACTCACACTTCTAATCGATGGAAACGAACGAGGTATTTCATCCACTACTATGTCAGTGAACTCTCCCAATAGTTCCTAAACCTCTTATGGTAAATCATCCACTCTTGTGCTGGTCAAAACAATCTTGGGTTTCCTAACCACAATGAATTGTGGTTCCTCCTTCTTCTTGACCTCTGTAAGAAGTTCCTTCCCACTCATGAGAGGTATAGTGTTACTTACTTCAAGTCTCACCTCCTTATCCTTGATTGGAACCAACATGTGAGTTCTCCCACTCTTCTCTAGGGTGTATGTGTTCATTCTCCCATCATGAATCACATTCCTGTCATATTTCCATGGTCTACCCAACAATAGATGAAAAACATCCATGGGAATAACATCACAGAGTATCTTATCATTATATCCTCCTATCTTAAATTCAACTAAACACTGTTTAGTGATAGTTACTTAATGTCCTTTTTGTAGCCATGAAACTCTGTATGGGCTTGGATGATCAATTGTCTCCATCCACAGCTTTTCTACCATCTCTGTAGAAACGAGATTATCTGTGCTACCACTGTCTACAATGACCTTGCATACCCTATCCTTGGTTTTTCAAGAAGTCTGTAAAAGACTGTTTCTTTGGACTGAACTCTCCACCTCCTTCTTTAGTGTCAAAAGAACTTTTTGCATCATCAATGATCTTCTACCTTCAGCATCTTCTGCCTCAATATTTTGCCTCTGTGCTTCGGCGATGTGAGTTTCTCCACCCTCTTTCTTTTTGTCTAGACCCTCGTAATACTTGTGCCCATTCTTTCGACATGTGAAGCATGTTATTACTCCACCTCTTCCTCTTCCTCTACCTCTGGTACGAGGAAAAATATTATTATCAGCATAATCTCCTCTCTGTTCGATATGCTGCCCTCACTGTTCAGCATATTTCCCTCGTTGTGAGCTTACACCTCTCTCAGTTCGAGTCTGAGGTTTCTTCCAGTCCTCCTTGGGTTTCTGATTTTTATCCTAGGCAACTGATTTGCCTCTGGGCTGACTTCTGCCTCAGCCTCTTTGACCCTTCTTTTGACTCAGCTTCTCTTCTTCTTTTAGAGCCATCTGATAAGCATCTTCCACCGTTTGTATGGTCATCATGTTCATCTCATCCTGAATGTCATATCTCAGGCCATTCATGTATCTAGAAACCTTTTCATCATCATTTTCCCAATGACCTACCCCGATGTTCAGCCTGTAGAATTCTTCAGTGTATTCTTTCACTGTCATAAGCTTCTGTCTCAAGTATTGCATTATTTGAAATAGATTAATTTGATAATCTCCAGGGATGAATTTCACCTTCATCTTCGCTATCATTATGTCCCATCTCTTGATCTTCTGCTTGCCTTTGCAGCGTCTGTCATCTTGTAGTTCATCCCACCACAATGCTACATGTCCCTTTAATCTTGTGATAACATGTTTGACCTTCTTGTCCTCTTCGACATCTTCATAGTCAAAATATGTGTCCAGAGCTCTAATCTAGTCTAGAAGCTCCTCTGCATCCATATTTCCCTCATAAACTAGAATGTCCATTTTCTCTCTTGCACCCATTCTTGCAATAGCCCTAATCAAGTGCTCGTTTGCTGCATCTTCGGCTGCAAATTCCTCCCCTTCATGTTCAGCTTCATTGTCACTTTTGGAATCACTAAGATCCCTAGCACCGACTGTGTGCCTCTGTGCTGTCTCCATGTCTTCAAGTCTTGCACGTAAGTCACACATTTCTCTCTCCATGGCTGGATCGGGCATTTGCCTAGCCCTTCTTCTCGATATTTCCCTCTCCTATGGTGGATCGGGTGTTTGCATGTCCCTTCTTGTTGGTGGCATGGTGAATTCTCCTTTTCCCTTCTACAGAAAGAAAATAACCTTTCTGAGCTCTGATACCAAACCTGACGCAACCCCTCCTCAACCCGCATGTCGGAAGGTCACGTACACAGGATCTTTCCTTTTTCACTAGCCCGAAGAACTCCTAGAAATGGTTCTCCTATTTCCCTTTCAGGAAAGTTGTACCCACAACAAAACCTCATGGAATCTCCCTTCGTGCTTCGGGAGATCGGACTTCACAATTCTGCTAATCCTGCGATCAAGCGTCTTGTCTCTTAATCTTCGACACCCAAAAACAATCAACACTTGACCCTTTTTCTCTCTACTTTGTAATTCTCCTTATCGCGATTTCGAGGACTGCAATGTCAAGCAACTCATTTCCTTGATTCCCAAAACCCAATTTACCAAAACTTCGATGTGCTTGCAAGGTTGACCTTTCAACGACCCTTTATTCTGTCCGGATTTCGAACTTCATAATTTCGCGAATCCTGATGCAAAGATTTTGGGACTTCACCCCACGAAACCTCGAAATGGTCAACGGAATTTGACTTATGTGTCGATAGTGGACCACCTATCCACCTTGCTGATTCTATGGCCCACACAATCCTCTCGTCCCTTCAGGACTTTGCATTTAGTGATTTCATGAGTCTTGTTGCAAAGATTATGAGTCTTCAATCTACGAAACCCCGAAATAGAATTCCACTTGTAAATCCAACGGCCCCTGTTGGCTTGAATCTATGGTTCTGCCTCTCTTAAACTTAAACCTTTTGGAATACTTGTTGTAACTCCCCTGCTCCTCTATGAGATCTGACAGTTCATGGGACTTCACGAATTATCCACAGAGAATTCCGGTCGTCCGTCTCTTTCCTTCACAAGGACTTCTGCAACTTTTTACCAAGTGGTTTTCCCACAGTACTCAACTGCCTGCGACGCAAACTTCCAACACCTTCTCACTGCTCCCATGCACAGTCTTCCTGTGTTTCCTTCACCGGTTGTGGAGACTCTATCCCTTTCGAGATTTCTCCAACTTTGAGTTTTGAAAAAAAAGACTCCTGCACGCACTCCTTGTGGAAAACCTTCAAACACTTCCAAGTGTCGAACTTCCTTCGACTCTACGCACACCCTGCAGCAACAAGCTCTTGATACTTCGGTCAAGTTCGCAACTCTGAGACTTTACTTGGCCTATACAATCCTTGCAAGGCTCCTATACCTAGCTGCACTTCTATGGGAATGAGCAGAAAAGTTATCTTATCTGAGCTTTCAGAGACAAACCTCTGAACCCTTTGTCAATGAACTTCTTGCAGACAATTCGACTACACTCCTTGTAGGAACTCTTGCTAAGATAGAGAAACAATTGAAAATCATTTCCCTTACTCTCTCTCTCTCTCTCTTAGATTTCAAACATTTAACAAGAAATCATTCATACATAGCATAAAAGCAATTGCATGATAGAAAGAGTAAAACCATGAACATACCATTTAGCATAACCATACAAGAAACAAATACAATGCCATGAATCTGAATTAAGACTTCTTCTATTAACTCAAATCTCTGTACATGGGTGTGCTTCAAACACAATTTCTCTGTTCCAACTCTGTATGCTCTTCTCTTCTTGGTAATTTTCTTCACTACTATGCTCTCAATTGGCATCTCTTTTCTACAATACACAATGAGGGTGTCTATATCCTGTTTCCCTCTTTCGCTCTAAAACTGTCTAATCTAGAATTAAATTCTATCTACTTGCATTAAATATCATAAATGACTTCTACCTACTAAGGAAGAGAGCAGATCGCTCAAGGTCCATTTACATTTTACAATTGTGCCTCCACTTGATGGCTTCATTAATATTTTAAGACATTTTCAAAATTTGTGCTGGGCGCTTTTCCAGCTGTCTTTTGTCTCCGCGTCGGCTCGCTTGAGATGATCCTACATCACCAAGTTTATTAATATGAGAAATAATGGAACTTACAATCATGATGCGTTGCAATCCTCCTCCAATGCTCCTCCTATCATACCCCTTACTCTATGCTAACAAATGAAACCGAAGTTTCGTATGCTTGGGGCCTTAATTATTTCTAATCTCTTTCAACCTCGAGAGACCTTGTTTATATAAGCACTTTGGTAGATTTAACCAACTTAGAATATCAAGGGAAGGTTGAGATATTTCCACCATAAGCTCGGATTGATTACCCAAAATGTAGAGACTCAAGCCTTTGAATCATCCCTCGATCATAACCACCAGAGGTATCTCAAGGTCAACCCATAGAATAAGGTGGTATTGGTTAAAACCACCCTAACATGACTGATGCTCCTAATGATATTGGGAGGAGGCATTAGTGACACTCCATACTAGTATAGTAAGAGGCATCATCATAAGAGTGGCACTGCCTAATCCATATCAAGGGGAAATCAGTGCTCCATCTAAGCCAAATAACAAGGGGAAAGATATGTGTTCGACCTTCAAAAAGTGGATTTTCTTCTCTTTGATAACTAGGGAACATGACAAAACGTTTTTCATAATGTGAGGGATGTGGAATCAAGATGCGACATTTAGATGGGACAATTTTGCATGTAAAAATCATATCATTGTATTTATTATTGTCCATGAGACATGACCTATGAAATTGTTGACTTAGTGGTTATCACTTCCTTTGGGACTTGTGACATGGTTTAATATCCTCTCTTGGATTCGTTAACTCTGGAAGTTGTATCAGAAACTAAGAGGTCATCCTTTTAATTTAACAATAAGAATTGGGAAACAATTTGTATTAGAGTGAAATTTTATTGGTTTGAGTCTGCTTGGATGGTGCCGAGTACTTTATTTGGCTATGAGGGCGTGATTGTTGAATTGGTGGTTATCAACTCTGTTGGGGCTCATAACATGGTTTAACAACATCTCGTGGATTGATTTACTTGGGTGGTTGTATTCGAAACTAACACATAAAACTTTTGGTTTAATGATAAACATGGGCCAACACTCCTCCAATTATGCCTAGGAATGGCGGTTCAACAATATTGAAACAAGAATTGTTAGCTTAGTATGAAAGGATAATTGAACATCTTCTAAAATTGAATTTCAAGAACATTAATCTTGTTGATGCAACTCTGTTTGTCAACAAAGTTGGAAAAACTATTGTTTATATTGTATTATATGTGTAAAGTTGGAAATTTATATTACATCCATAAAGAAATATTTTAAGAATGGATTTGAGATGAAAGATCTCGAACATCTTCACTACTATTTGGGCATTGAAGTGACTCAAAATCCAAAGAATATATTTATCTCCCCAAAAACATGCATTGTAGAGGTGTTGAACATGTTTTCATTGGTAAGTGTAAACTTGTGTCTACTCCAATGGAACAAAATTTGAAGCTCACAGGAAAATAAGGGAATGAATTTGAGGATGAAAGAAAGCCAAATAGCTCATGGGGAGTCTTCTCTACCTTATGACGACAAATCCATATATTTAATTTTTATTTTGGATTATTTCCATGTTTATGCAAAAACCCTTTGAAGGAAATTGGTGTGCCTACTCCTCTGGTAAAAGAACCCAGACACTATAGGCTCATTTCAAGTGACTATGCTTTCATCTCAAGATAAAAATTATGGATAACTACCTCCATACCTATAGTCTCAATTGATCATGAATTCTTGTATACCCACGTTTTTCTTTTTAGTCATGGATAAATGCCACCATGGTTTCCATCTAATTCAATCACAAATCCTCTCATGAAACACACTACCTCTTTCATTTGAAGATAATAGTCATGGATAAATACCACCACAACTACCATATCATATGAATTCTCCCATGATCCACACTGTCTCTTTCACCTCAATATAATAGTCATGGATAACCACAACCAAAACTAACACCAATCTCTAGAAACCATTTATCTCAAAGACTATATTCTTTCAACAACAACCTTGTGGATTTTAATTCTTGCAACTTTCTATTCTTTTCTATCTTCTTCTTCTAGCATATTCAATATTTTCCCTTTAACAAGTTCAGTGTGACATCTAGTACATTATCTCATGCATATTATTTTCCTATGTAATTCTAATTTTGAATCTGCTACAATTAAATCCTCTCCAATGCTTGTAATTCTTGGTTCCTACACATCCTTGATCTACTCATCTTCAGGGAGAAATCATTCGGAGTTGTCTTGTATCCCTCAATAGACTACCATTCATAGGACTTGCCTCCAACACTACCTCCCACCACTCTTCTTTCCTCCAACACTGTCTCCCATCACTCTTCTTCCAGCAAGCACAAGATGAAACAACATTCTCCCATGTCTTCTTATTTCCATGGTTACACAGGAAAACAAATAGGAAACTAAATCCTTAGTAGCATAACCAATCTCTCATACTCTTGAAAATTATTTCATCCAAGAGTTGCAGCTAACTTGATAAGTTTTCATATCCTTCCATCCTAGAGCTATTGCTAGAACTCATACCACATGATGCAAGGATATTCCACCCCCTTCTTGTTTTACATAGTGAAAATTCCCTCTCATGTGCATCATTAGGAATGAAAGTTCTCTAAAACTTATTTTTTTCATTATTGAACCTCATTGATTCCAGCACTACCTTTTCTTCTTCCACATTAGCATAACAAAATGTTCATTTACCATCGACAACATATTCGCCAATATACATCATGAGAATTAGAATCATTACAACACTTGACAAAATAGTTACATGCTTGACAACACCTCTACACATTCTTTTCGTAGCATCACCTTGAAAATTATTGTCTCTCAAACTTGTAATCAAGGGTTAGTTTCAAAACCAAGCAATCCTTCCCCTCTCATACAAAATCTTCTCACTCTCATACACAAACTTCCTCTACACATTCTTTTCGTAGCATCACCTTGAAAATTATTGTCTCTCAAACTTGTAATCAAGGGTTAGTTTGAAAACCAAGCAATCCTCCCCCTCTCATACAAAATCTTCTCACTCTCATACACAGACTTCTCAAGTATCTCTTCTATGTGACACAAACATACTCATGTATGTACTCTAGGAAATATTTATGTTCATAGCACAAGAGTGATTATCATCATCGACATCATTTAATGATATGTCAAAAACAATATTCTATAATAATGTAATCACTTTAGTCTCACACAACATATTAAAACACTCAGTTGTTCCCATATAAAAGGAATCATAAATATAAGAATGAATTTCCACATACACATGCCCACCTGCAAAAAACATACCCATGCCCACCTGCAATTTGATTGGGTTTCCGAGTGAGAGGCCATGGAAACCTCAACCATTCCTCACTCCCTTGCGAAATATTTATGCTTGTTGCAAGCTATCTCTAAGCCTTCTCAATCTTGTGTTTATTCACCTTCATAAAATATTCACCTTAAACAATACACAACATCTTTGTTCCCTTATGGTTCCAACTATTCCTTGTGTGCAATGATTCACCTTCTACAACGTGACCATCATTTAATTTATGTAAAAAAAAAATTGTAATCAGTGGTTTAATCCTCGAGTCTTGAAGGGTCAAGACGACCACCAATTCACCGTTTGCAAAGAGGTGGTTAAATGATTACTTCCTAACAATATTATGTAGTATTTCAATTACGTTGTAGAAGGTGAATCATTGAACACAAGGAATAGTTATGTAAATTTACATAAAAGATTTATGTAGTACTTAAATTGTAAATTGGAGAGATAGCTTGAAAGAATTCCTTGAATTGAATTGGTTATTCTATGTTCGGAGGTCTGCTCTGTGTTTATATTTTACTGAGTTTGTAAACTTATTTTATCTCTTAATAAAAATTCATTTTTGAACAAACGCAGTAATTTCTTGTTTTTACCGATTGGGAATCCAGTTTTACATTTATCCCAAAATTATTTGTTAGAGCGTATATGATTTGGAAAAACATTTTAATTTGTTATTTCTCATTTCAGAGTTCTCTTATTAAAATTGCATGGAGTTCCTTTGCTTTACCAAACACCGAAACCGGAAATTGTTGGGCCCACACCCTATCTGCATTTTGCATTTCGACGATTGAAGTTGCACATTGTTTTGTATCAAGGGTTTGCAAGCCCCAAAACCCGAACAACACCGGGGCCACATTTCATTTATATTTTTGTGATTCGGGAGTTGTTGTGTGTTGGTGTTTAGCATTTGTAATCATCAAATCTTGAAGCCCAATTGACCTCCATTTTTCACATTTAGTATCAGAGCTTACAATTCATCCGGAAATTGCTTAGTTGATTGCAGAATATTCCTATCAGTGCCCAAAAAAAAATATTTATTCTCATATTTTTCTGCCTGAAGGTTTATTTAGTTTCTGTCAATTTTTATAAATGGTTGCGTCTAGTATTAGTTCTTCTTAGATTCAGGTTCCTGTTCTAAGTGAGAAGTCATATGACTCCTGGTACATTCGGATGAGGACGATTTTGTGTTCTCAGGATTTGTGGACTTATGTTATTGATGGTTATACCAAGCCAGCTAATGTTGCAGCAGAATTGGCTCTATCTAATGATGACCATGTTTTGCTGAAGGAAAATAGGAAGAATAATAACAAAGCCCTTGGATTAATCCAAGAAGGATTAAATGAATCCATTTTTATGAAGATTGCTACTGCTGCATCTTCAAAGATGTCTTGGGACATTCTTGAAACCTATTATCATGGTGTGTCCAAGGTGAAGACAGTCAAGCTACAGAACTTGAGAAGGGATTTCAAAAATCTGAAGATGAAGGATAATGAAAGTGTTGATACTTTCATAACTCAAGTAATGAGTGTTGTGAACCAGCTCAGGCAATATGGAGATGATGTTGAGAATAAAAGAGTTATTGAGAAAGTGATGAGAAGTTTGCCCAAGAATTTTGAGCATGTTGTTGTTCCCATAGAGGAATTTAAAGATTTAAGTTTAATGCAAATTGATGAGTTAACTGGTTCTCTCGTTGTTCATGAATCTAGGATATCTAGATATGAAGAAGGATCATTGGAGAATTCTTTCAAATCCCAACTGCATGTTACCAGAGGCAGAAGTAGAGGAAGGTTTCATACTTGTCGAAGAGGAGGTCAATTTTCTGGCCTAAGGGACAACAGAGCTGAATCAGAGTCTGAGCAGAAGTCCCACTAGAATCCTCCTAATTTAAGATGGAGCAGCAACAAACCTTGGCAGCAAGAAAATCAGAGGTATGATAAAACTAAAGTGCAATGTTATTATTGTAAGAAGTTTGGGCATTTTTATAACAAATGTTGGAAGAAACTGGCAGATGTTGGAAAACACTCTGTACATATCAAAAATGAGTCTGAGGATCATCAAAATCCTGTGTTTTTGACCTGTAACGTCACTCAGGAATGTGCAAATGATATTTGGTTTTTGGATAGTGGTTGCAGTAACCACATGACTAGTAATAAAGACTTATTTTCTTCCATTGATACTAGTATTCAGTTTGAAGTCAAACTGGGAAATGACTATAAGGTTACAGTCAATGGTAAAGGTATAGTTCCAGTTTACACTAAGAACAATCACAGAAGAAATATTGATGATGTTTACTTTGTGCCTGGTTTAAAATGCAACCTTATCAGTGTTGGACAGTTGTTGGAGAAAATGTACAGAGTGTTCTTCAACAAAAAGGTATGTAAGTTATCTATGATAAATTTCCCAGCAAACAATTGATTCCAAGAGTAGAGATGACCAGGAATAGAATGTTTCCACTTGTTATGTGAAATGATTTGAGTGGTTCTTTGAATGATTATAAAGCGGGAAGTCTAGATGAATCTTGGTTATGGCATTTGAGATATGGTCATTTACATTGTGGTGGGTTAGATTTGTTACAGAAGAAACAGATGGTGAAGGGGTTACCTTGTATTCAGCAACCTACAAGCTTTTGTGAGAGCTGCATACCTGGAAAACATCATAGAGAGAAATATGTTTTAGGTGTTTCCTACAGAGAAAAATCTCCTTTGGAAATTGGCCACACAGATTTATGTGGACCTATGCAAACACCTTCTTTAACTGGTTGTGTTTATTTTATAGCTTTCATTGATGATTTTAGTAGGAAGACTTGGTTGTATTTGTTGAAACAGAAGTATGAAGTCTTTGATTTTTTTAATAAATTTAAGTCTATGGTTGAGAATGAGAGTGGTCGAACCATTAATATCCTCAGGTCTGACAGAGGAGGTGAGCATAGATTGAATGAATTCTCTGAATTTTGTGGTCTTCATGGAATTAAAAGGTAGTTTACTGCTCGATATACTCCACAGCAGAATAGAGCGGTTGAAAGGAAGAATCAGACCATCATGGATATGGCTCGAAGCATGTTGAAAGAGAAGCATCTTTCAAATCAATATTGGGGAGATGTGGTTCTTTGCTCTGTTTTTATCTTTAATAGAAGTCTAACTAAGACCGTGAGGGATCGTGTACCTCGGGAAGCTTGGGATGGTAAGCCTTGCAATGTTTCTCATTTCAAAATTTTTGTATGTGTTGCATTTGCACATGTACCTGCAGAAACAAGGAGGAAGTTGGATGAAAGAAGCTAGAGATGTATTTTTGTTGGAACAGTGAAGATTCTAGGGAATATAATATCTACAATCCCATCACCCAGAAATATGTAATCAACATAGATGTTTAGTTTAAAGAAGATGAAGCCTGGGATGGAAGTATTGGCAAATCAATTTCAGAGGGAGTTGTGTTACCCCATGAAGATGATGATGGAGCTGAGGGAGATGATGGACAAATGGTTCCACATGCACACACGCCTGTAGCAAAAAGTCCAACAAGGCTATCACCAGATTTCAACCGATCTCAATTTAGAATGCTAAGAACTCATGAGCGTGGTGAGCCATTTGGACATGGTGGACATCAAACAGATTCATAGGTAAGCAGTGAATTAGATCTTACCTTAGCTTCATTGAAAAATAGATTTAAAGGACAAAAAACTAGAAGTTTAAGAGAATTGTGTGATCAAAATGAAGAAGTAGATCATATTTCAAATTTTGCATTTATAGCTTATGATCTTGTAAGTTATGATGAAGCTGCTAAAGAGGATATATGGATAAAAGAAATGGATGAGGAGATTTATTCCATTGAAAGAAATAACACTTGGGATCTTGTAAATTTACCTGAAGGTAAGAAGAGAATTGGTGAGAATTGGTGTTAAGTGGGTTTATAAGACTAAGCTGAATGCAGGTGATGAAGTTGAAAAGTACAAGGCAAGACTTGTAGCTCAGGACTTTAGTCAGCAAGCTGGTATTGATTACAATGAAGCCTTTGCACCTGTAGCAAGGATTGACACAATAAGGATGGTATTAGCTATTGCAGCTCAGAATAGATGGATCATGCATCAGATGGACGTCAAGTCTGCATTTTTAAATGGATATTTGGAAGAAGAAGTTTATGGAAGACAACCTCTGGGTTTTGAGATTGATAAACACAGAGATAAGGTTTACAAGTTAAGAAAAGCTTTATATCGATTGAATTAGGCATCTAGAGTTTGGTATAGAAGGATTGATGAATACCTAATTAGTGTTGGATTCATCAGAAGTCCAAGTGAGCCAACTCTGTATACAAAGGTGAACCAGGAAGGTAAAATTTTGATTGTCTGTTTGTATGTTGATGACTTGATCTTTACTGGAGATCTATCTGTAGAAGACTTTAAAAATGTCATCAAAACAGAGTTTGATATGACTGATTTAGGTTTGATGAAATTTTTTCTTGGAATTGAAGTGGATCAATCTAATGATGGCATTTTCATTTGTCAAACTAACTATGCAAATGAAGTGCTGAAAAGGTTTAGAATGTTGAATTGCAAGCCAACTGCAACACCAATGACAACTAGTATTAAACTGAGCAAGTATGATGAAGGATCATAGTTGATCCAACCCTGTATAAGAGGTTGGTTGGAAGCCTTATGTACTTAACAACAACCAGAACTGACATTATGTTTTCTGTGAGTTTGATTTCCAGATTCATGGAGATTCCAAAGAGTACTCATTGGCAAGCAGGAAAGAGGATCCTGAGATATGTTGCTGGAACAAGTAATTTTCGTATCCGATACACATCAAACTTAAACTTTGAGCTGATCAGATATACTGATAGTGATTTTACATGTTTCATTGATGACAGGAAAAACACATCTAGGTATATTTTTAGTCTTGGATCTGGAGCAGTGGCATGGACATCAAAGAAACAGCCCATTGTGACTCTATCTTCCACTGAAGCAGAGTATGTTGCAACAGTTGTAGCTGGATGTCGAGCTGTGTGGATGAGAAGGGTCTTGAATGAATTGTTGCATAACCAGAATGATGCAACCCAGATTGTTTGTGACAATAAGTCTGCGATTGCATTGTCAAGGAATCACGTTTTTCACAAACAAAGTAAGCACATTGATACAAGGTATCATTTCATTCGAGAGTTGGTAACTCGTAAGGAGATTTATGTTTAGTTATGCAAATCTTAAGAACAATTTGCAGACATATTTACGAAACCGTTGGGAAATGAACTGTTTAAAATTCATAGAAAAAATATTGGAGTCTGCAAGCTATAATGCATTGTTTACAAAGCTAACGCTACATGACCATACATGACCATGTTCTGTTTCGCATTAAACAAAGCTAACGCTACATGACCATATATATTTTTTCGCATTAAAGAAAGCTAATGCTACTTAACCTTACCAAAATTTGTTTAATGATATATACGCATTTTGGAACTGTTGAATTGTTGCAAAAGCTAAAAGCTGTAGTCGCAAAAGTCAGAAAGGAAACCTTAATATATAAAGCTAAATGGTCTAGTCGCAAAAGTGAGAGCAAACCTTAATATTTAAACTTTATTCTGGGCTTGTATTGGACAATTTATTGTTTTCTATGTGAGACATATTATAACCTTTATAGTTTTCTATGTAAAGCAAATTAGAAAGGAAATCTTTATTTATGCAAGTTCACTTTAACACATAAGGAAATCTTAACTTGTATTGGACACTTTACGTGTTTATTGGATAATTTAGAACCGATACCCTTTCGTTTCCCATGCCGCCCCTTGATGTCCTTCAATGACAGGTAAAATGGGCCTTTAAGACGAGTCAACATGCACGAGAGGCTAAAAGCCCACTCATTAGTGGTATGCAAGGGAGGATATCTCATATTATTAATGAGGAATGGGTGGAAGGAAATGCTAATGCTATAAAGATAAAAACGCTATTGGACTCTCTCGATACTTACATAGATTTTTGACGCCATGGAGGAGACATGCAAAATTCACGCCAGATTTGAATGGATAGGCCATGGCTAATAGACTGATGCAAATTTGACAGGGACATCGATAGTACAGCATTATATCGCCTCTTAAATTGACTCTCTCCCTCGGCTATGTTCCATCGCTCATCGACTGACGGAATGGCGAACCAACTTAGTTGCATTGCAATTTTCACCTTGGCGTTGCTTGTTAGTGTTGCACTCTTTCAAATGGCAATGTCGTCCGGCCGCTCTAAGAGCTTTATGACCGTTACTACCAAAAGTAAGGGCTTTTCACCGCTATTGGGAACACGATTAGCATACGAATTAGTGTTGCACTCTTTGAAATTATCACATTAGAAGTTAAGATAAAAAAAAATTATTTGACAACATTTATACTTATCAGTTATAGTTATGTCTTTAGTTTTTATTGATATAATTTCAAGATTTTTGAGGCAGACTTAAGTTTTTAGTTTATTATAATTCCCTTATAAATAATGTAACATCATACTTAATTTTAAAAAATAGTTAATTTATGTTTAATATTTGTTTTTGTTTTTTCTAATTATACATAATTATCTAATTATAGATGTTACAATTTGGCCACAGGTTTTACAGGTACACATGATCACGTTAAGATATATAAATCTCACCTTTTTAAATGCAATAATTAACTTTATACGTTATATTTATTTAATCCGTTTGATACTAGATGATCAATATTTGAGATGTTTTTTGTTTGATATACTAATCTCCAATTAATTGGAAACAACGACTACAGAACAGGAAATGGTGGCAGTAAAGCATTACCGTGAAAGTAAAGATGAAGCTGCCGTCACATACTCGAATCTGCATGAACAAGCTCCGCCTAAGGTCGAGACAATGAACAAATTCTTCATATTCTGTATTCTTTTTCTGATTCGTTCCTAACTCGTCGTACTAATTTCAGGATAGCCGTTATCATCAACGTGGTACTGGGGGCCACACTGAAAGCAAAAATGTACAATCAAGAATAAGAGAAAGAGAGATCGGGCGCAAAATAGCCTACCCCAAAAGGAACATTCCTGGGGGACCAGATTCTCAACATCACCAGGACATTCCCGGGGGACCAGATTCTGAACATTACCACGGCAAAAGGAATGGAAATAAATAAGACTGGAAAGGAATGGAAATAAAGGAGGTCACTTTTGATATTGCAACTTAGAAGATATTTGGATTCATAGGTTGAGCTAGTTTGCTTTGGGTAGAAACATAAATATAGTTTGCTTTTGGTAGAAACATAAATATCAATCTACAAATTACTTACTTTTGTTTAATGTGAGGTTTTGTTTGTTAAAATTATAATTGCTTATTCTTAATTTTTGAAATCCTGGTATCAAAGTGTGTACAGAAGGTATGTATAGAATAGTAATAATAATTTAATTTTAAAGTTACTGTTAAGCCAGACATAAATTAGTTTTTAATCATTAGGTTTATTCAACCAGACATAAATTGGTTTTTAATCATTAGGTTTATTCAGACTGATAGTTTGAAGTTCAAACAATCATGTAATGGAATTTTTCACATAGTTTGAAGTTCAAACAAACAATCATGTAATGTAATTTTTTGAAAAGAACAAGTTTAATTAGTTTATGTTTTTATTTATTTGGCATGTGAAAAGTACCAGTCTAAAGATTATATGTTTTTTTAGTAATCATCACTAAACATAAATGTTGGTGAAATGATATTTTTTTATTACTTAAATTGCAGTTTTAAATGTTTAAATTGATTCAGCTCCTTAAAAAACCTTTGATAGACTGTAATTTTGTGCAATCTTGACAATTAAAATATACAATTCAACTATTCTTCTAAATTTTTGATTAAATTTTAAACAAAATCACATGACTTAAACTTCAAACAAACATTTGATACACTGCAATTGTACTCTCAACAATTTAAATATACAATTGAACTATTTTTGAAATTTTTTTATCAACAATTTAAATATACAATTCAACTATTTTTTTAAATTTTTGATCAAATTTTAAATAAAATTAATGATATGTTATACAGAGACCAGATTAAATGAACATAGGTTAAACTTCAAACAATCACTAATCCGCACAGTTTGAACTATTTTTCTGAATTTTTGATAAATTAAACTTCAAACAATCCCTAATCCCCACATTTTCAACAACTATACTTCTAAATTTTTGATCAAATTTTTAAATCAAATTCATGATATGTAATGTAAGGACCACATTTTGAACAACTATTCTTCTAAATTTTTTATCAAATTTTAAACCAAATTAATGATATGATATGCAGGGACCAGATTAAAAGAACATAGCTTAAGCTTGGCTTAAACTTCAAACAATAATTAATCCCCACATTTTGAAAATGGTTGTAGCTGTTGTGTCATCGACGTCATATATAAAATTAGAAAACCCAGAAGTACTTCGAATTACATCTACATTAGGTTGCTCGATAGATTGCATTGTATTTACGTTGTATGGTATTGCTATCAGTGGTTGGCCGTACACTCTAACGAGGGTCATGCCAATGGACCGTGTGCCTCTTTTCACATTTGACAACCAGTTTTACATGAATGTATGTTTAAATTCGAAAGTTAAATGTTCCTTTCCAACATTTGACAACCAGTTTTACATGAATGTATGTTTAAATTTGATAGTTAAATGTTCTTCATTTTCCAAGACTTGTATCTTGTATTAGCATTTTAATTTTTATTAAACTGTAAATGTGCAAGTTTATTTTCCAAGTCTTATTAGTCTCTCCCTCATGAGGGAGTCTAGTTTTCATCTAGTGAGGCTAGTTTTCACCTCATGGTCAACATCATTTTCTCCAAAATATATAAGGTATTAAATTTGTTCATTAATATTATCTAAGTCATTCATTTTCTCCAAAATATTCAAGGTATGAAAAGTTTCCATTAATATTATTTATTTAAATAATTAAATTAAATTTTTGAATTTTTCATTTTAGATTTCCAAAATATTTAAGATATTAATTCTTCTATTAATATTATTATTTATTTAAATAATTAAATTAAGTTTTTGAATTTTTTTATTTTGGATTTTTTCATTGATTCATACGATTTTTCCATTAATTCATATCATCATATGATGGAACTTAATTGCTCCCTTTGTACATCATTTTTTTTGGTTGCCCCCTTTAATACATCATTTTTTTGGTTTGTGAGATAAAAAATAGTTTATAAATATAAAATTTAAAAAAACCCTAAAACATCTACATACATAACTGATTGCATAATTGATTGCTCACTACACTTTGGATGACTCCGACTTGCATAGTAGTGAGTCTGCTCACTACACTATGGATGACTCCAACTCTTAGTAGTGACTTTGCATATGTCCTTGATATGTAAATATAAATTGTCACCTTCCAACCATGCAAATCGCCACCTTTCACCTTCGAACCATGTAGGAACTTCTTACACTTTTCACAAATGTAAAGTCCCACAATCTTCATGTTTTTCTGCTTCTTCCAGTGTCCTTTCAAGGTCCTACTTCTTCCCACTTTCCACTATCCTTTCACCATATTTGTAAGATTCATCTTTGATGCTTTTGCAACCACCTCTAGACATTAGGAAACATTAAACCTGTGGCAACATTAGCATAAATTAAACCTCTAGAAAAAAATTATAAATTTAGGTAGCGTATCCATTTTTATCGGTTAAGAATGAAGCTGACAATAAAGAGGAAAAAGCTCTCGGCACTTTTCCAACCACTTCAAAACTGTAGAAAACGAAGGCAGATTGGAGTTTGGGTTTCGGCACATGCAAACACCCGATGCAGACCAACAAATAAACTGTGCGCACTCCAATAAATAAACTCTGCGCACTCCAACAAATAAACTCTGTGAGAAATGTTTAAGGCTAAGATATTAATCATATCCTCAATGTATTTATGTATGGATCAAATTAATGAAATAATCATATATAGAGTTCCTCATTCTCTTCCCATTCCTCGCCTGATAGTTTCTATTGCTTGTTATTACCTTAACCATTTTAGTAAAAACGACATTGCAGTGAAATGTAGAATAAAAAGAAATTATTTCATTTTCACAAGACTCTCAAATCTTAAACTAAAGAATGATCTCATAATTTCAAAGTTGTAATGATTTTTATAATTAATAAATTAAAAATTTTGAAAAAATATTTGTCCAGAAAAACAATGTGTTATTTACAAATGTACAATGTTTTAAAAGAAAATTCCATTATTTAATTACTTAACACTTTAATGTCACATAATTATACAAAAAATTCATATATACAAATTATATTTGTTGGAATCTAATTCAATTTCCTACATTTTATTTTCTTACACCATATTCAAATAGATTGTAAATTACCTTATATTGTACGTCCAAATTAATACATTGTCCTTTTTGCATGTTTGAATTTCCACTAAAATTATTAGATCACACTCACCCTTTAGACCTTGTTATTTGTGTTCATGCTCGAGTTTGATAAGCTTATTCAAATTTATTTCCTTTTTGGTGAGATATACATGTTTGGATCCAAAATTGACAATGAATGAAATGCCTTCTCAAGATCTTTAAATTTAAGTTCAACAATGGTGGAATGGTGGTGTCATAATTGGAGTGGTGGTTTCATTTTTATTTCATCTATACTAGTTTTAATTGAAGTTTTTAATTGAAGTATTTTATATTTATGATTATCTTAATATTTGGATATAGATAGTCACGACTTTATAGAGTTAGTTTGTAGGTCTTCCCTTGATTTCTAGTCCTATTTTGTGGTAAAATCCAAACTTGAAAAAACTAGAAAAAAGAAAATAATGAAAAAAGAGAATAATGAGAGAAATAAAAGAGTTATAGAAAGTAAATGTGCTCTTAATCTATAATATATAGAAGGATCCCTAAGAATCTTACCAACTATTGAAATCTTAGTTGAAGGACATCCTATTCAATATTTTGTTGGAATAAATAGTTCAAATATGATAGTTTATTACAAATAGATAGATTTATTATAATAATTGATGTATAAATATTTTGTGGTTTAATAGTCGATGCAAGGAGATTCCACCCCTACCTGTCAGAGTACATGCATAGTGGAAATTCCCTCTCTTAAAACTTCTCTTATGCATTATTGAACCTCATGGTTTCCTATCATGTCATGCTACAAGTGTTAGGGTTGCACATTTGAAACTATATTCTCTTCTGCCACGATAGAAGAACAAAATTTTTCACTCACCATCTGTAATACATTCTCCAGTCTATATCATGAGAGTTTGAATCAATACAACACTTGCCAAAGCAATTAGATATATAGGACAACACCTCTTGACATTCTTTTGGTTTTATTTCCTTGCAAGTTATTGTCTCTCAAACCTACAATCAATGTTTAGATCACAAACCAAGTAATCATCCTCCTCTCAAAAATATACTTCTCACTCTCATACGTAGACTTCTCACATATTGAAGACCCGCTTCTATATGTTGCAAAAATACTCCTGTATTATAGGAAATACCTATGCTCATACTACAAGAGTCACTATAATCATTCAATGATATCTAAACAACAATATTCTATAGTAGTGCAATCATGTTAGTCTCACATAAAATATTAAAACACTTAGTTGTTACCATCTACAAAGAATCATAAATCCAAGCACGATCTTCCACCTACATATTCCCACCTACACAATAGTATCACAATAGAACTATTCCCCAATGGGATTTAATCATTCAAGAAATACAATATAAATTCCATCCATTACAAAAAAATATAACATCAGATTGACTCATCCATATGTATGCACAATATTTGAATATGAAAATGTCTAACTTTTTTATCCATTTTCATAGAAAATAAAATACATTAGATCAATGGCCACATATGGGCATACAAATTTCATTGGGTTTCCATATGAGTGGCCATGGAAACCTCAACCATCCCTCACTCTCTTCCTCACTATATATTTCTCCTTCTTGAAGCTATATTTGAGCCAACTTCTCCATGTTGTGTTTATTCACCTTCACAAACTATTTTCCTTTAGCTTCCCATGAGCTCCTCTTTCCCTTATTATTCCACGTATTCATGTTATGGAGCGATTCACCTTCTACAATGTGGCCTTTCAATTTCCACCCAACATCATTCTTCTCTTCAACATGTCCTCTCCTCTTCTTGTATAATGGTTCACCTTCTCCCAAGTTTCCTTCATGAAATAAGTGGACAATATCCACTTGAATCCATGTCTCCTCTCACACATTTTTCTTTATCCATTCTGCAACAAATCGTCAACCCTAAAGAAACATGTTCATTCTCCCACAGGGTTTACATGATGTAGAATGCATCCATTTTGTAGCAATATCACTATCATGTAGCACTATCACTATTCCATGGCCTAACACATCCTACAACAATCAATTTGGTTATGTATCCATCTTCACCCTGGCATTCCGAGGATGAATTTGAGGTTCATGCATCGAATTCCCTATATTATTAAGAAAACATGTTCTCATGATTATGAGGTAAACTATTAAAATCTCTAGTTTTCCAATGTACTCACACTCTACACTTTTATTTTTGTATTTTCAACTTTGCAAGGAATAAAAGGAATATTAATCCTCATGCATATTCTTATCCCATTCATTATTTTTATCCTCATGTCCATTGTTCCATATCCATTTGCTACAACAAAACAACACTCTTATCATTGGAATATATAATTTACATTCATTTCCATCACAACTCACCTTCTCGTACTACTACCATTTCTATATCTCTCTCTTCATCACAACAAGAAATGGTTAGCCGCTCCTCAACCATATGTCACCTACACAATTTGATTTGATTCATGTCCATCTAAGACATCCCACTTCCCTTGTTCATGCAATGTACAAAGTTCCTTCGGGGAAACCATCCACTCAACCATCCACTCTTGCTTGAAGCCACACAACATGAAGTCACATCCTCAAATGTCACACCTCCCTTCTCAATCCAAAACCTCATGCACATTGATTCAGTCAACAATCTTGTCTCTATAATCACTTTCTTCACAAATTACCAGAGATGTACATTCGAGAGTCTTCATCTTCATGCATCACTTCTCATTTAACAACAACAAGATATTTATTAGCTTCCTCATATTTAAGAATGAAATTCCATCCATCTTCAATTCAACATATTCACTCATGCTTCCTTCACCTCTCATTTAGCAACAACAAGATATTTATTAGCTTCCTCATATTTAAGAATGAAATTTCATCCATCTTCAATTCAACATATTCACTCATGCTTCCTTCTAGGTCAGTGACCATCATGGCATAATCTTCTACTAGAGCATTCTCTTCAAACATATTCATCATCTACAACCCCTATTATTCACAACTACTATAATATCTATGCATTATCATTTTGTTTCATATTCTTCATATGATATTCATATCACCTATATTCACTTTCATATGCAGCCACACATTTTCTTCTTCTTGCAACAAGAAAGTAACATATTAAGGGAGAAAAAACAATTTTGTCTTCACACCCTCCTTTTCTTCACAACATATGACACACACCACATATGCCTCTATCTTCCACTACTGTCATTTTTGCATCTCTTTTCATTCTCATTTATCCATACCTACAGTCTCAATTGATCATGAATTCTCATATACCCACACTATTCTTTTTAGTCATGGATAAATGCCACCACAGTTGCCATCTAATTCAATCGCAAATCTTCTCATGAAACACACTACCTCTTTCATTTGAAGATAATAGTCATGGATAACTACCACCACAACTACCATATCATGTGAATTCTCTCATGATCCACACTGTCTCTTTCATCTCAAT
>JZKD02S0756544.1:680140-692635 GCA_000966675.3 Picea glauca | reverse complement strand
TTAAACATAAATGAAGTGACACGTGTCAGCTTATGATTGGACAATGAATAACCAACCAATGTGCGCCATGTCACCCCTCTGCCATGTCAGCATCATGGTACGGCCCTCCACGTGGTTGTACAGACTGTACGGATAGGTACAGTCAGCACCAATTTTGACCTGTTTGACTTGACGATAAAATCGCGATATCTCCTCCATACGGACTCCATTCGCGAAAATAAATATACCGCCGGAATCAGGAAAACAAGACGGACACAATGGTACTGGTTTCGTCTCAATCCGAGCACTTTGAAATTTGAGCAAATTTTGATCCCCTGATCAAAAAATATTACTAAAATAAATTGAATCATTTGGGCCAATCTTTCACTCACATCTATGAGATCTGAAAGAATATCTACCCTCAAAGTAGAGCATCAATGATGGGCTATCTGTCTTATTCTTCTCAAACAAGGAAGAATGATTGTTCTAATTTTTACGCTTGGACCATTCCTCACCCTAGTCCATTCCTCCGACACTATACAAAGTGTAACCTAGAGAGAATGAATCTGCCCTAAGGAATGCCTATCCCTAATTATTGAGCCTAGACCATTCCCCACCCTGGTCCATTCCTCTGGCACTAAACAAAGTGCAACCTAGAGAGAATGAATCCACCCTAAGGAATGACTGTCCAAACCATTTCCTCTGTTAACCACAAGAGGAAAAGACTGTCCTGTACCAACCTCAAAAACAGACCATTCGTCATGTTAACCACAATGAGAAATCGATGTCCAACGAGGCAGGCCAGTCTTCTTGAGTAGCCCTAAATAAGAGATACTTCCCTAGACCACTACCCATGTTAACCACAATGGGAAGTCATTGTCTATGGTACATCAGCAATCTGTACCATTTTCCTAAATGGAAAATGTTTGTCCGTTAGAAATCTCAATCCACTTTCTAAATAGGAAATAATCTTCCCAAGTTGGACTATTTTTCAATCTTGAAAATGAATGTCATGAATAATATGTCAGTGCTCCCTCTCAACTTGAAGAGTCATTTCTTCCCTTTCAACTAAGGGAGTTATTTCCATGATCCCCATCTTCTCTCGGAAATATGCAAACTTTATTCTGGATAGAGGCTTTGTTAGGATGTCTTTTGTCTACTCATATGTGGGGATATACTGGAGCTTAACCTCTCCTTCCTGGAATTTATCTCGAATAAAGTAGTATTTGATCTCAACATGTTTCGATCTTTCATGAAACATGGGATTTTTTCATAATATTATACAACTTTGATTATCACAATGTATTATGGTCGACTCTGAAATCTGATCAAATATATCGGAGATTAACTTCCTTAGCCATATTTCTTTTGTGCATGCTTCACATGTTGTGATATATTCTTCTTCTGTTGTGCTGAGTGCGACATAATTTTTGTTCATGCTTCCCAAGATATCATAGTAGAGCCCAAGATAAAACACATTCCTGAAGTACTCTTTCTATCTTCTGCACTTCCTACCCAATATGAGTCTGTGAATCCATGAAGTTGAATATCACTGGATGCAGTATATTTTAAGCCATTGTTTATTGTTCCATGAATATATTTTAAGACATTTTTTGCAGCTATCTAGTGATCATGTCTCAGTTCCTCCTAGAATTGGCTTAGTGTATTCACGGAAAAGCAAATGTATGCTTGAGTATTTACCAAATACATCAATGACCCAATTAATTGTTGATATAGTGATGGATCTACTGGATCAAAATATGGATCTTTTACTTTTCTTATATCTGTATTCATAGGAGTGTCCATGGACTTACAATCCATCATTCCAAACTTTTGAAGGATCTTTATTGCATACTTTCCTTGTCCAAGGAATACCTCACCATGCTTCTGCCATACTTCTAGTCCCAAGTAATAATGCATGAGACCTAGATCATTCATATCAAATTGAGAAGCTAGTTCCTTCTTGCACTGGATGATGAGAGATTCTTCACCTATTATGAATATATTGTCAACATATGGTAGTATAATTATAGGTGCATTATCCACGACTTTCTAGTAAAGGTTTGGATCTGCATGACTCTTGGAGAAACCACGTCTCATTAGATAGTTGTCCATTCTGGCATACCAAGCCCTAGGAGCTTGCTTGAGTCCATATATGGATTTCTTTAATCTGCAAACATGAGTGTCTCTAGAATGCTCCTCAAACCCTTGAGGTTGTTCAATATATACTTCTTCTTCGATTGCTCCATTGGGGAAGGTTATCTTTACATCCATCTGATGTAAGTCCTATCCCATGGGGGTGGCAAGAGATATCATAGCTCTAATGGAATTATATCTAGCAACCGGAGAAAACATTTCATCATAATCTTCTCCCTCCTTCTGGGAGAACCTTCTAGCTATGAATCTTGCTTTATATTTATCCACACTTCCACCTACTGGATGTTTGATCTTATATACCCATTTTGAAGTTACCATTGATTTTTCTTTAGGTCTAGGTACGATTTCCATACATCATTTTTTATAATGGATTGTTGTTCTTCCATCATAGCTTCTTTTCATTTCCCCTTTTGAACTTCTTCTTCAAATGTGGTAGGTTCTTTATCTAGAAGCTTTGTCATATATGTTGCATAACTTGAGAATCTTTTAGGCCTCTTACATTTTATGAATTTTCTTTCTGGAACCTAGAGTCTTTTTGTGTCTTGTAAGGTAGCTTCAAGCCAATATGGTCATTTCTTGGTCTTAGGTACGATATCTGACTCAATGGTTTCACATGGTTGCATAGGATGATCAGGTTGTTCCCTTTTGTCATTTTGGCTTTCTGTGCTTTCTTCAATAGGTTCTTCAATATCTTCTTCTTCTATAATTTCTTCTATGGATTTCATGAAAGCTATCTTTTCATTGAATGTTACGTCTCTACTGACTTCAATCTTATGTTGTTCCAGAATATAGATTCTATAAGCCTTCGATGAATCGTTATATCCCACGAATATACTCTTCTTTCCTGAGGGTTCTAGTTTATTCCTTTTATCCTTGGGAATGTGAGAGTAAACAAGACATCCAAATATTCTTAGGTTTTCAACATTAGATTTCTTACCTGATAAGGATTCTTCTGGAGTCATGTCCTTCAATATGCGACGAGGGCTTCTATTTTTCACGTATATTGTTGTCATGGCTACTTCTCCCCATAGGAACATAGATAAACCTTAATAATTTAGTAGTGATTTTACTATTTCTTTGATAGATCTGTTCTTTCTTTCTGCTACAACATTTCATTGAGGATTATAAGGTACATTCACCTCCCTCCTAATCCTTTCCGATTTGCAAAATGCAATGAATTCCTTCGTTATCTATTCTTAATGTCTTGATCTTCTTATTTGTGAGGATCTTTGTCTCTGCTTTGAATTCTTAAAACTTGTTGAATACTTCATCTTTTGTCTATAGTAGATATAACCAAGTCTTTCTTAAATAATCATCTATGAAGATTAGGTAGTAAAGAGATCCTCCTAGATATTTGACAGGCATCAAATCACAAACATCTAAGTGTATTAGATCTAGAATCTGCTTAGATCTATTGTTGATGATTGGAAATGATTTCTAGATATTCTTTCCAAGAGCACAACCTTTGCAAATTCCTTCATGTGTAGACTGAAATTATGGTATTCCTTCAACCATGTTTCTAAGAAAAGGTAATTCTTGATAATTAATATGAGTGTACCTTCTATGCCAAAGTTCATTGGGATTGACTTTGTCATGTACGAGAGCTTATTCATTTTGTGCTGGTACTCTATACAAATTTCCTTCATGACTTCCAATAACCCTAGCATTCTCTATGCTAGAGTCTTTATGCCATGATAACACTTTTCCATCAATGAAATCTATTTTGTTTCCTTTGTCTTCTAGGCAACATATGGATACAATATTCTTTTATAAACCAGCTAGATATAAAACATTGCTTAAGTTAACATTGTTACCTGTTTTCAACTTGACGAAGGCTTGTCCAAATCCTTTGACTTGGTAAGTCCTTTTGTCTCCAAGATCTACCATGTATGATGTCTTCTTCTCATTTAGATTTGACATTCTGGCTTGATCTCCCATCATGTGCCTAGAAGGACAACTAACGATTATCCACATGTCATCTTCAATCATTCTAGTGAGTGTTGAGTAGTGTAAAAGACTAATCGTTTCACTCATGTCTTCGGTTGACTAGTAGTTGGCCATGCTTTGATCCAAAACTTCAACTCTAACGTTTATGTCTTTTGAGAGAGCCAAAATCTGCACTGAACTAGGGCACATTTGAATATCTTATCCTTGAGCGAGATGCTCCATCACAAGGTGTCAGATCTCGAATTTAGGGTTTCTACAACTGCTCCTACTAGTAACCCTAGTGGTTGTGTTTTGGAAGATGCTCCTGCTAGTAACCCTAGCAGCAGTTCCTTAGCAATCTCAATATCCTAATGGCTATGCTTCCTTCCAGCGGTTAGACTGAATGAAGGAGGTGTGGGCCCATAACCTGTTAGAATATGAAATAATGTGCTCGTTTTACCATTGACAATATCACTATTGTCACCCAACCATAGGCCGAATCCACCCTCCAAGAACCTTGACCTTGACAGAGAGAACAATCCTGGTAGCAATCCAATAGCTAAGCAAGTCTAATGCACCAAGAAATAAGTAACCAAATTTGATAAGAGAGTCCCACCCAAAACTAGCACAACACCTTCCCCAGGACTTGCGCACAAGACTGCCAAACTGTAGTGTGCACAAGTGACTTCTGCAATTCTGAGAGCGTGTCAAATGAGAGATTGATGCCCTGTATTTATAGTATTCTTGGTAGAAATGTCTGGGCCAACTTCTCCTTATTGATACTAATTAATTCATATTAATTATCTCTCCTTAGCCGATATCTCATCTAGGGTTACTTTCATTTCCTTTCCTCCTTCCGAAATATTCTAATCTTATCAAAGGTCACAGTGGAGGTTCATACCTCCTGAAGCTACCGTAATATCAACACCATAGACACCTACCCTCCCTTTACTCTATGGCCATGATCTCATCCACGAGTCTATCCTTAAGGAATTTCAATTCTCAAATTCCCATTTCTTCTGGAGAGATTTCTCTGAAACATCTCAATCTCTCACCATGCATCCCTCTAAATCGACGACTCTACTCCTGCTTTGGGACTTTGGCCTCCTCAACCAGATCAATGGTCCTTCAACTTCTTCCTTGATCAACGATCTATATCTCCTTCGGGACTTCAACGGTTTCACCCTCTACATTTTTCCAGAGTGCTCCGTACCCAAAGTTCCAGATCTGGTGCCATGCCTCAACTTTCAAATCAACAGTTGTCATCAACTTCGGGACTTTGTCCTTTAGGGATTTCAAATCTCAACAAACACAAGCCTCCGGAGTGTCAAATCCTTTGACACCTGTCCTCCTTGATCCAACGATTGTCCAATGGAGTGAATCTTTGTCCTCTACACATCTCCTCACAGATCAATGATCCATGTTCCTTCGTTTGGGATCTACAACCTTGAATGCTTCAGGCTTCAGTGCTTCAGGATATTCCAAAATAGAACTTCTCAGAAAAACCGGAGTACGATCCTCTAAAGTTCACGATCTAGTGACACCTATCCAACCTAGATCAATGACTCCTAGCTTCTTTGGCTATTCAGGCTTTGATGAGTTCAATATTTCACCCTTCACATTCTTCTGGAGTACTTTATCCTGGAGTTTATGATCTGTCGCAACATGCCCTTTCTAGATCTGATGGTCTAGATTATCTTCAGCTCTTCGACTCTTCTTTTCTCAGTCTCCTCTGAACACTTTCACCCGAAATCAACTATCTGTTGACATGTACCCTCCTTCATGATCAATGATCATAATTGGCTTCATCACTTTGAGCATCAAGAATTTCAAACTCTTATGCACTCGTTCCTCCCAGAGTGCTTTTACCCAAAACACACGGTCTCTTGACGTGTGTCTCCCCATTTATCTGATGAACTCTATCCACTTTGGGTCTTCAGGCTTTGGGAGTTTCAACTCCTGCACATTTGTTCCTCCCGAAGTGATTTTAGCTGAAATCTCAAATATTTTGCCACCTATCACCCTAGATGATGGATGGTCCCAATTCACTTCAAGACTTCAGGAATTTAACAAGTTCTCTCTCTTGTATACACAAAACGTTAAGGTTTGTGCACCTTTTCATGATCAAATGACCATTGATCCTTTTGTGCTCAGATCCGATGGATGGGATCTGTTTATCTCCTCTGCACTTCTTTTTATCACTGGATGCATATCTAACAATCTAGTCTCCTCACTACAACCAATGTAATGGTTGATGTCGCTCCTCCTCCTAAGCTTTTACCTTCTTCCATATTGGAATATTTTGCAAGTGTTTGGAATAAGTCTATCTTCTATGCACTCTTTTCATTATCTCTTCTAAGTTTTTCAATTTACTCAGTCTCTTAAGGTTCTCATCCCTTTTGTTTCCTTTCAAAGGAAAACCTCGTGCCCTCCTGGCAACCTCTTTCTCAAAGCATACCTTGCTGAGTGTTTTCTTCTTACAAAGTGTTCTATAACTTTGTCTCTCTAAGCTTTCTCTGCACAGTTCCTCCTCCAAGTTATTCAGTAACCTTGAGTTCCCGCCTTATATTGTTATCACCCTGGTGCACCCTCATGGCATGTTCTTTCAGACTCCGTATTGTTTATATGTGCACTCCTTGCACTAGCTACAAAACTTCGAATGTTTTGTTGTGCACTCCTTGCACAGCCTAAAGAACTCAGAGCAATATAACAACTTCAGTGAGGATAAAAGAAATCTATGTCCTACTGGAAATGAAACGTATCATACATCCACAACATTCATTCATGAAATATGTAAACACACTATATGCAGGAAAAGTAGCTTTTCTATTATCTATGTGTGTCTATACAGATTTTTTCAAAAAATGGATTGCAATAGAGTCCCAGTTCTTTCAAGCTCTCCTAACCTAAATTTATCCTAAGTTCTGCTTATAAGACCTCTATCCTTAATATCTCACTCTCTCTTATCCTTTACAAAAGAGGGCTCTACAAGCTTATCCTCCTCACTGCCTTAGTGCCATCACTGTCTTAGTTAAGACACCATACTCTTACGGATCATTACATAAATGAAGATCCATACCTGACTCAGATCTAGACCTATTTACAAGAAACCATTTAATGCGAACCTATCCACTACCTGTACAAAGTTTTGGCTTGGTTCTTACAACCCTACAACACAAATCCCCATAGAATCAAATTTTGAATTGAAAATTGGGAAGTTCAATACCTCTCCCTTTCTCGATTGTGCATCTATGTGTTGTCTTGTTGGCTCATTTTCTAAGGTGGAGCGATGCTCCTGCATCCCTCCACACCATAAAAATTGACTCAATATTTTCTTCGTCAATTTTTTCATTTTCTTCCATGTTTTCTTCATAATGAGTCACTACTAAAAATGAACTATTGTCTTGTAAAACTACACACTCAAAAACATCGTTACAATCATATGAAAAATCATAGGAAGAACCATACTTGTTCTTTTCATTTTGTTCTTCCAAGAGAGATTTCATTTCTTCATCTTTCTTCCCTATTGTAGTTTCATCAACCTGATTTATAAGCAAGCTTACTTTTCCACTTAACAAGTCATCTATGAGTTTCTTCTCCTCGAGCATATGAAACCAGCATTCATTTGAAAAAATTTCATCATCATATTTAACTAAATTTACCAAAGATTCACTTAGGGGTTCATTAACAATTATACATTCATCTCCACTATAAATCTTAGTTGAATTCACCAAATCAGCAAAAACTGCATCATAGGGAATTTCCTTACTATGACATGAGACTTTACTGTCACACAAACTTTCTTCATTAATCATTGCAATTTCAATGATGTCATTTTCAATCTTTATTCCAATTACGATACTGTCAACACAATCAAAATTTTCAACAACAATACCTTCATCAACTTCACCATTCTCACTCCACTTCATACTATACTTCATTTCAAGAATATTCCAAAATATTTTTCCACTGTATACTTCACCAAATTCACGCAAAATACTAGACATGACGTTTTCATCAACTGCTAATATAATAAGTTATAATTCTATTACACCTCTTCTCTTATCATAGAAATTGATACAACCTTCATGATCGTAATGTAATAAATCTACTAACCATAACAATTTTTTCATTTCAGTTTCCCAAAGTTTATAATTTATACCTAAAAAAATTGCAAATTTGGTATCACTATTTCATATAATTCATCAAAATTTTCAGTGATCAGATCTAGCTCCACATTTTTATTGTGAAACATGGATTCTTCAGCTGAAAGCACATCATATTGATCTACAAAATATAATAACTCTTTCTGTTGATTCTTCTTCCTCATTTGTTTCAACTCTCTCCGGACTTGTTTCAACCTCCTTTGATGGCCCATGATAGCTTCACTTTCTAATGGATGTAATCATGGAAATACCCACGGGCGAACTGCTTCAATGTCCAAATATTTTTACCGAATCCTCTAGCACAATGACTCCACTTCTTGCGGCACGGTAGAAGATGACAATGGGAAGGCTCTTCCTGTTGTGGTGAGGATGTTTCTTCTTGGAATTTTTGGATTCATTTTTTTCTGGACAACTAAGGCTTTGTTGGAGGCAACTGTAGTGTTGATCACTCCAAGTTGCATAAGCTTATCTTTCTCTCTAATCAAAGAATCACAGAAGGAATCAAGAGTGGGATTTTTATAAGAATTCCCCAGAGATTCTATGGCAACATAAAAGGTAGATACAAACACTGAATATACACTACTAGTCTTAGAAATAATAATATATATGAAACTCTCATCATCCATATTTATGTTACACTCTTCACATAAAATTCTAAGTGTTTTGAACTTATAAAAATAGTTTTTAATCTAAGAAAAAACATTTGGACTTAAACTCATTATCTAATTTTCTATCTAGTGGGAATGAATAATATTGTGTTTACAAAACAAAGCTTCAATTTTTTTCCAAGTTTTGTTTGGGACATCAAGTCCTTAGAGGTGAAAATGTAAATCACGAGAGATGGACATTTTGATTCATCCACGAACTTCATCATTCCTATTAATCCATTAGACATAGTTGTCATCATCAGTGGGTTCTTCTTCTTTTCCCAAGGTAATCTGGTGCAATCCTTTACTTCTTAATAAATTCTACATATGGGATTTCCATTAGAAGTAGTTGGTGTTGGTAAGAAAAATATCACTAGGAGAAGCCACATTAAATATGTATAGAATATGCATTTAAAATATGAAACTAATGGTATGGATGGAAAGATCCGAAAACAATAGTCTATTTAAAAAACAAATGGCACTGAAAATAAACTTCGGAAGTGAAAGTTATCTCTTTTTGAAAAAAGACATAAATGGTAACCAAAGAGTCACAAGGTAGGTAGAATTTGTTCCACATGGTGTTACCCTTCTAAATAACCTCACTTTTACAAATAAATTTTTTATGAAGTTACCCACTTTTATAGAACAAGCGGGGATCACTTTTACAATGAAGCTACCTTATAAAAGAAAGTTGCATTCAAAACAAATAACTTTGAAAAAATATTAAAGCTACTTATAGAGATTCAATTTTATAATTTAAGTGAAATACACTTTATAATGGATGCATGAACTTATTAAAAAAATTACCAAAAAAAAGACTTGAACTCAAAACCTCTTACTTAATAAAAAAAACTTTTAACCAAGGGACCTAGTGCAAAACATGTCGTCTTGTTTAAAAGGAGGATTGTTGTTTTTGTTGATAGCCTTGGAGAGCATGCTCATAAAAAAATGTTTTTGCAAAAGAAAAGAATTTCTCTTATGAATAGAAACAAGGGTTATATCTCAGTTATCTTACCCATAAAATGCAATTTTTTCGTCCATTTATGATTTACCAAGATCATACAGAGTGCATGACAAAGAGAATATGCAGATAATAAAACCATTTAAGTTTTGTTTCTTATTTATCAATATCGCATAGGGCACAATGAAAAGAGCATACACAGATCCAAAATAGTAGCAATCAAGAAATAAAAAAACATAAAACATAAATAAATCCAAAATAACAACTCTACAAAAAATTAAAAAAGGTTGTATTTGGGATTTATACCTATGTATCTGACTGAAATTGCCATATATTTGGAAAACATAAACCTTTTCAAGTGAAATGAAAAGTGTTCCTGACTGAAATGAGCACTCTAGACACAACATAATAGTCCCATCAACCCATAAATGTACAAAAATGGAAGAATCCATAGATGAGGAAACATAGCTTCATGATATTAATTTACAATGGGAGTGGGTCTTTAAATGAACTATGATACCATGTTAGAAAACACATGTATTCCAATAGAGGATGAACACCTTCAATAGCCACTCACATAACTAGATCAAATATCAATAGATTTATGTTTTCATGTGGTAAAACCCCAATGGGGAAACACCCATGACCCTAGCCATTGTGGCCACTTGGAGAAATTTATTGATGCAAAACAAAAAGTTACAAAGATTTACAAGAGAGTTTCTCACAATAGATCATCAAAAAATGACCCTCCATGTTGTTTAAATAGAGATAATGGACCAATCAAATGTTAAGCCACGAATCAATGCAGTCGTTAAGATTAAGGAGAATATGAACCATTGGATCAGTATATGTTAGGAACATATTATGATTGTTGATTTTACTAAGTACAGATGAATAATAATTCATACTAAAGAAACACACTAAGAAACAAACGTTTACCTAATGACACATTAGACCAAGTTGATATTAACTAACTCCTAAGTGTCTAAATATCATAACTATCATTATCTAGTATCTTAACATAAACACAGTGGTTAGAGTGACATCTACAATAACCTTGTTCCATCATAAATCTATCAAATTTCAAATACCAATTCCTTGTCCATCTTGCTTTAGGACATACAAGCTCTTCTTCAACCTACATACAAATTTTTCTTTCCATTTTACCCCATACCCCTGTGGCTACTGCATATGAATATATTCCTCCAAATCCCCATGTAGAAAAATTGTCTAGAATTAAAATAGTTCTAATTGAAGTCATTTTAACAACATGAGAAAAAATTTCATCAAAATATATACCTTTTTTTGGTGCAAACCCCTTTACAATAATTCTAGCCTTGTACCTCTTTTTGCCTCCATATTTTTCCTTTATCTTGTAAGTCAATTTAATTTTCATTTCTCTTTTACCTGTAGGAAACACAACCAAAACCCAAATTTGGTTATATACCAATGAGTCCTTCTCCTCTTTCATTCATTGATCCCACGTCTCTCTGGCTTCTAGATGCATATCTTCTGCATATGTTTCTAGTTAACCATAATTAATAAAAAATAAATAATACATTGAAGGAGAGTATCGTTGAGTGGATTTACTTTTCCTAGTATATCTTTTTGTAGGAGTTTGGGGTTCTTTCTATTGTTTTTCTTATTGAACATTTTGATTTTATGGCACCTATGGAATGTCATTTTTTGTAATTTTATCAAGCATTGTGTATTTTGTGTTTTCCTTTTCATGTTTCTTTTCCTACAACTTATTTTTATACATGAAATTCTCATTGAATGCCACATGTATAATTCTAATGATATTGTGATTTTAATAATTATGTAAGCGATAACCAAAATCATTAACTCATAGTCCCAAAGAGGTTGGAAAATAATTGGTGGAAAGCAAGGATTTTTTCACCATTAGGCAAGGTTCAATTCCCATTAGGGCATAAACTAAATCCATGGGGGCACCTTGAGGTATTGGTAGAACATGTGGTTGCACCCAGATATATTGTATTAAAAATGATATTGTGACCTGTGTACACATAAGTGGATCAAATCCCACCACCATGTCCTTTAATTTTAAGTCAAGTCTCGCTATATGAATCAGTTAAGGAGTGGGTTTTGTTTTCTAGGATACCTGAGTTCAATACCCTTATGGTTCTAGTTTAGTTGGGAGGATACACCCAAAAATATAACCATATTAAGAGGTTGGTGAAGTTGAGGTCGCTTTTGATCCCTAGGTGATTTTGATGGTTTACATGTTGGACAACTGAAAGGGGCGGGTGAATCAGTTGTTTCCAAACTTAAACAATAATCCTATTTTAAACTCTTTGCAAAAACACTGAAGGACAATCACAATAGTGTAGGGATGTAAGCAATAGCATATTCAACATCAGTCACACACATGTGATACACAGAGACAGATATTTCTTGAGGAAACCCATAAAGGCTAAAAACCTCTTTTTCTTTATATGATAAGTAATAGTTACATTCTTTACATTATCATACCTATGAGAACCAAATCATAATGAGGCTACAACCTCTATTTTGCAAGCTGAAACTTGCTGAGAGCACCAACTCTCTATTTTCTCTATCACCCACTAGAAGGAAGCACCAACTCCCTAGTTTCTCTAGCACCAACTAGAAGGAAGCACCAACTCCCTGGTTTCTCTAG
>JZKD02S0756544.1:639415-655292 GCA_000966675.3 Picea glauca | reverse complement strand
TTCAAGGGGGAAACCTCCAGCAGAGCAGAGCTCTGTTAAAATAATATCCAAGACAAAACTTCTCATACCCTCTATTCTTATTTTTACTAAATATATCTATCCAAAAGAACAATCTAGAGGAAGATCCTTCTAGAAGTAGAAGCTTCTATTATCTATTATTACATTTAACTTATTCCTCCTTATTGCTAGGCATTATTAATATTTACCTATATTACATGGAACTATATTATTCTACCCACTTGAGGGGTTAGGTAGGTTAGGTCAACAACAATCGGAGAACCACAAGGAGATGAGTTGGGCCTGATAACCCCTTGATCCAATAAGCCTTGTACCTGCTTCTTGATCTTTGTTATCTCTACAAATGACATCCTGTACATTCCCACATTAGGAAGAGGAGAATCCTACTAAAGATATATCTCATGTTGGATTTCCCTCTTAGGAAGTAATCCATCTGGTTCCTGGAAAATATCATCATACTTAGAAACAATATCAATTAATTCTTTCTTATGAGAAGGATCACATCCTTGGAAAACGTCGGATGTTCCAACATCTTTCTCCATTACAACCATGAGTACATATATCTTATTAGTGTTTGTGAGTATCTTCATTTGACCTACACTAAAAAGTGTTGTGTTTACCCTCATGCTATGAGCTCTAATAGTATATTCCACTCTCGCCTTAGTAAGGTGGTATTTGTTCTCATGACAAAAGAAGACTGCTTTTCTATCATAAAGATAAGGAATCCCCAACACTATGCCACATATATCCAGTGATAAAACATCCAAATCCACTTTATCAATCAACTTTGAAGAAATAGAAAGAGGATAATGCTTTGGATGTGGTTTCGTTTAATGACCCATATTTTTAACAACTGCTTCATATATCAAGTTTACTTGGGAACCTGGATCAAATAATGTATCTATCTTAGTGTGTTTAGATACAACTCTTATGTGAAATAATTCATTCCTCTTTCATTCATCATCATGAGATTCATTATCAGAATTTGAATTAGCATGAAGGGAATCTTTACCTTGTACTCCAACCGTTGTGATCTTTCCTTCATTTCCTGAATCAAAACCAAGATCTTGTTGCACTATAGCAACAATTTTTGTCTTCCCCTTTCCATCAAACTATTTCGGTCTCTTCTCTGGATGTAGTTTCCAACATTGTTCATCATTGTGATAACTTTTCTTGCAATGAGTGCAAGATGTCTTTCCTTCTTCTCTCTTTACCGTGGTGGTCTTCTTGTCCTTCCTTTTAAACTTTTTAAATGGCTTATGGGGGAGATTGGAAAGTTTCTTTGTGTGATCTTCTTGAACATTCTTTCCCATGGTCTCAAGGTGAGTGGATTACAGACAAACTTTGTCAAGACTGGTGGTGTCAAACAATAGAAAAAAATGGCGAGTATAATTGTGAAGTGCACCAATAAACTTCATTAAAGTTTCATAAGAATCCAAAGGAATGTTTAATGCAAGAGATTTCTTCCTAAATTATTTTGTGAACATTTTTACAATTTAAACTTTACTTTGTCTTAAAGTTTACCATTCCATCATTGCTTTATGTAAATAACCTAATGGATAAAATTGATTCCTTATCGTGGATTTAGATTCTGACCATGAGGAAAGAAGATTACCAAACTTACTTTTGTCTTGAAGTTTTTTCTCCCACCATACGAGAGTGGTGCCTTCCAACCGAAGAGAAGCCATTTTCACTTTAACTTCCTCTTCATCAATTTGTTGAACACATAAATATACTTCAACCTATCGGATCCATTTATCTAGCTTTTCAAGCATAGCATCTCCATTAAGCATAGGTAAAGAAAATTTTACATCAAGCTTTAATAATGGTTTCTTAAAAGAGGCTTTATGGCTAGAATGATAAGAATGATGAGAATGCTCAGAGGAAGAAGAACTAGAAATTTATGGTGAATATGGAGGCTCACAAGGGTCTCCTCCAGTCCCTTGATTTAATGAAGCATCATCATCACCATGGGATTCCTTTTTTTTCCATTTCTTCTTCATCTGATTCTTGTAGTCTCCATACATTCGTTCGACCATTTATGACATGAAATAAAAGACCATATGGAAGTTTTTATCCTGTTCATCACACTTTTCTTCTTATGCCATTTTCTTCCTTCGAGATGCACGACCAACTTCGTGATTGAAAGTATTAAGAGTTCCTTCACCCTTCTTATGCTTGGCCCTAGTAAGCATTCACACTCAAAAATTCACGTCAAAGATGACTGCTCTGATACTAACATGATCTAGGATATTTTCATCGAAATGGCCTATAAAAAATTGTATTAAATGAGCATAAATTAAAGTGCACCATTAAAGAAGGAAAATATCAATAATGAAGAGAAATAAGCATCAAATCTGGAAAAAAAACTTGATAACGAAGTTCGTCCCTCGTGGACTACATCTTCGGGTCCTTCTCTCAAATGGTTAGGACTTTTTATTAACTCAGCAAAAGAATTTGGCAAAATACATAAGTATACCTCATTCTGGAATTGAGCTACAAAATATGTGTTCATATCAGAAAACAAACAACACCACTAAATTTGTGGTGTCAAACTACCCAAAAATGATTGTCTCCACATGTCAATCTGACTACGACACTCCCAAGACCAAGAGAAATTTTGTCTTGGTTTTTGTGCCCTGCAACCTACAATTAATGTCAAGAAAATTCCTCGTAAACCATGCCCGATCGTATCGTCACGCGCCTCATCCTTGCACTAGCAAATTTTCAATTTTTAAATAATAATGGGGGCATAGTTAATAATAGGTTCGTCTTACCTAGTGGTTGGCAGATCTATAGTTAAGGCATAACAATGGGGGAGGTCTCAAGGTTGAGCCTGTGGGCCTCCCCTTTTGGGTGTTTGTTATAGCTTAAATGAAATATATATGGTGGTGGTTCCACCAACTTGGAGGTAGTTTTGATATATCTATTGGGCGCCAGATCTAGCGGGGTTTCGCCAGATTTAGCAAACCCACCCCTTTTTTATTTTTGGAATTTGGTTCTCGAGCCCTCATTGGGAATTTTCCCACTTCCACATGGCAGTCGATGACTGGGCCACATGGTAGGAAACCATTAGGCCACACCAATCACCCGTACAATAACGAGCCACATCGGTATATGGCTTGCCACCTGAGCTGCCACATCATCCTGCCACATCATTCTACCACGTTAGCCTACCATGTCACCATAGGGTCTACCACATGGATGTACAGACTACCACATGGCACTTTTTCATTGTTCCATGGATTGACCCGGAAAATAAAAAAATAAGTGACACATGGTAGCCCTTGGTGCTGCCATGTCACTATGATGACATCATATTGATGTCAGCATGACATGTGTCACCTCATGCATGTTCCATGTACACTGTATGAATGTTGATGTCATTCGTACTAATGCTGATGTTAGTAGTACAAATGCTGACTCATCCCTTGCTGACTTGGCTAGGTTGACCAAACTTTGACCATGAATATATTTCGATCCATAACTTCGTTTGACAAGATGTTTACAATGTTAGAAAGATTGTGATGCGTTCTTCGCAATGATGCGAATTTCACTAACTTTTGAGGAATTTGAATTTTTTCCCTCTCTATTTGTTGAGGCCATTCTAAGCTTCCTGAGTTGCTTCTATGAGTTATGATCTGCCCTTAGTGTTCTCTATATCCTTTTTGGATAAACAACTCTCTAATTTTAGTTGACACTATATTTCCAAGTATTTCAGAGGTGTACAATGTTTGAAGAGACAAAATCCCTTTCTTTTGGTTATGTTCTAGTATTTATTGAGGTTAAATAAGACATTTGGTCTTTCGTCTCCTTCCTTGACCTTTCTTCTTCCAACATTTTTCCTCATCCTCTTTGTGATGATGAGTAATAAGGACATTGGTTACATTTCTAATTTGTCTCCTAGTGCTAGTGGGTCATTATGGATTTTGTCCATATGTGTCTTGGGCATCATGAAGACTAGCTTTGGGTATGGGCGAATCTTCATTGTCTTGATTTTGAAAATCGATCATCATGGAGTTTTGAGCTTGGTTCCCCTCACTGCTTTATGTTTATATAACAATTGACATCATTTTACCGATATATTTTCTTTGGTTGTAGATCACATTGGAAGAGTGCATCTTCCTCATGGCATGGATACCTAACACTGTTCAACATACAGTAGATCAGAGTAAATCCAAATAAACCATCAAAATTGATCATCACAATTCATATGAATGGGGTATAAAATAATTGAAGTATCATTTATAAACTTCCCTGAGTTCTATTCATGGTTCCTCTGCTCGTGGTCGAGTTATGGTGTTCTTCAAGGATTTCAACAAGGTGTTAGATCTTAATTCAAAAACTCGTATACCATAGGTTAGTAATTTCTCAAATGATATAACTAGCACATTTCATAGCTCGAAGAGAAATTTACAATAGTATAAAGAACAAGAAAAACTTACACCCTTGTCATACGTTATGGCCATTTTATGAAAGGTGGTTTTTCATGTTTTGGAGGAGTTACTACTAACTTTTGCGATTTTCTTGGAGGAGTTAGTACTAACTCATCCGACCTGGAATAAAGGTACCATGCATTAGGAATTTATTAAATCACATATCTAGAATGTTTTATAGCTCGAAAAGAAATTTCCAACGATATAAAGAAGTCTTAAAATGGATACATGAGTCAAACGTTACAACCATTTTGCAAGATATGGTTTTCAATTGATTGAAGGAGTTTGAACTAACTCTTCTGAATTGAAGTAACTCCTCCAACTTGGAGTATGCATACCATAAGCTAGTAATTTCTCAAATCACATAACTAGAAAGTTATATATCTAGAAAATACCTTTTCAATGGTATAAACAAGCTTCAAAACAGACACCCGAGTGAAACGTTATGGTCGATTTATGAGAGGCAATTCTCTTATGCTCGAAGGAGTTTGAGCTAACTCCTCTGATACGTATTAGAAAAATTTTAAATAACTCCTTCGATATATATCGGAGATAATAAAGGAAAATATTTTGAATCTCTTTGGAGGATTCAAAAGGAACTTCTCTTTCTGGGGAAAATAAAATTGAAAAAAATTATAAGTGCTGTACTGGCAAGAGACAATGAGAGCTTGAGTTCAAAAGCCTGTAACTTTCTCCTATGATGCCTGATTGAGGTGTGATTTTTTGAAACGAGGAGAACACAGAGAAATGATTCTATCAATATAACTGAAAATGTTGTCCGATCATTTGAGTGGATCCATTTCTAATGATGGTCATGACTATGGAGGCTTACATGGGGGGAAATCTTAGACGATTGTTTTGGTAATTTCGAACCTCGGATATCGATTTTTTTAGTTGCATTGGAATTTTAATGGAAGGAATCATAAAATCGTATTATTTCAGGGATGAACAATTCACTTTGACAAATGCCAAAAGATTGTGCCCAAAGGTGTTTTTTAATGAAAATTTGGGTCTCGTGTTCTTTTTTACTTCATCCAAAATTAATTTCGTCAATTGCTAGTTCATATGTGATGTACATGGTATTGATCCATACAATAATACTAAGGTTATGCATTAATATAAGAAAGTTATAAATCCTCCAAAACTGCCAAATGACGTCTAGTGCGCTTAGCACTGTCTAGGAGTTGGAAGGATCAAATTTCTCCCAAAGTGTGTTTTAGAACCAATGCAAGACCTGTATGTGTTATGATTAACCCATATTATGCTAAGAAAGGATTCCACGATGAATATTTAGTTGTAAAGTCAAGAAACCCAAAAAAAACAAGCCAGTACCATGTGCGTGAAGAAAGCTATTGGGAACACTAAATCTTGATTATGGTTGTGATATGAAGCGAATAACTTGAGAAAGCAAATTAATGACCAACTATATAGATAGGAGTGGAGAGTTTAATCATTGTAAATGTAAGGAGATTGACTGGGGAACACAATAAGAATGCATCTGAGCTGGGAGGGGGACGAGATAAGCTTTAAGGCAAAAGTGGGCTGTGTTGAGAAAATCAACATTGGCGAGAGGAATAAGATTTTCCTCTATGTCCTCGATGATGATGAGAGGTCGACATCATTCCACTGATGCATTTGAGATAAGACATGGAAATGTTTCAATGGGTAGTGTGTCAGGTGAACCTTGTTAATAAGCAATGTAATGAAGCAAAAGGGGGAGAGTGTCATTGCTATGTGATGCAATGGTGTGAGTAGAAGTGAGTTAGATGGTCAATGGTGTGCACATGATGAATATAATAATGTGACCAATATCAGTGAGACAACATTTATCATGTGAATTTCTTCAACGATGAAGATGTGAGTGAGTGAGGTTTGGTAGAAGTGCGATAGCATGTTATCCAAGTTAAAAGGGATGTAGATGATGAAATGATGAGAAACAAATTGGCATGTGAATGAAAAGGTGGAAGAAGGATGCACACGTCAGAACAATATGTTTCACTGTAGGAAGAGGGGACTCATTGAAGTGCATATCATCAAGTATAAGTGATCTGAGGAGTAACCAGAAGTGGTAAAGAGAGGTAGGGTGAGGAGAACTTGGGCATAACTATTTGCATGAGAGAGAGAGAGAGTGCAAGGGTTCTGATTGAAACATTTAAAGGGGGGCCTAATTTATTTTTCGTATATAGAGGATAAGAAAAGAAAATTGGGAGGATGTTGTGGGGGCACAATAAATGGTGACACATTGGGCGAAGCCAAAATATCTTCTAGTCTTTCCTAACTGACAAGAATAAAATATAGAAGGTCATGAAATTTACTTTTAAGTTCAAAAAATTATGGGAATAATGTGTAAAAATTACTTGAATTATTCCATCATGGTGAGATCACTAGTGATGCTTGCATATCAGCTAACAAAGATCATCTATTGTATATGGAGGGTGAATGATGATGAATTTTATTTCCTTAAACTGCATCAACTATCTGTTTTGGTATCTCCATCTTGGGGTTGATATAGGTTTGGGATAAATAAATATTTTTCAGCAGGTGCATATATAGATATCTCGTAGGTGTTTCTCCACTGCCCATGAATATCCAAGGCCCTGATGGATTCAACATGGTGTCACAAACCTTTCTCTACTTACATCGAGCATCCATAGCCCCCACAAAGATTTCTACATGTCCCCTAGTCTGGTGAAACTTTCCTTTCCATTTCTTCCCGACTTATTTAGTACATGATTAAAAATCATTGGATGGGGAAAGACATGGTCTTTTTATCTTGATAGAGGATGACTTCCATATTTTGATATTTATTTGTATATTTTCTACACCTAGCTAAATAGAGATATCCCTTTTTGGTTTTCATCCTTTTATATGTTGACACTTCACCTTTCACGTGAGCAGCTACTTAATGTCTAGAGGGTTCCTCCATTACATAGGATCTGATTTCCATACAATATGAAAGGATGAACATTTATTAACCATTATGCTTAGTCATGGTTTAACTACTATCACAACATCCCCAAATAGTTCTGATTTGTTTTCAAACGAAGACCCCTAATTCCACTCATGATTTAGGAAAGAGATGCAAGTTGATTTGCTTCGACTTCCAGTGCGAACACGTTTTCTATGAAAAGACAAATGGAGGTGAGAGGTATGTATGTCATGAAACATAATCAAAGGTTATAAGACAATAGAATTGAAGAAACAAATTTCTTTGAAGGGAAAAGATGATGATCAAAGAATGGTAATAAAAGTGTTGAATCAGGAGAGATGACATATTCAGGGTTAGAGATGAAGTCGGTCCAATTTCTTGCTATGACTAAAAGATAAATCCTTTTAGATGAATGATGATAAATAATATTTAATTAGGAAATGTATCTTATTGATAAATAAGTTTTGTATTGAGTGTTTCTAGTAGCCTAGAGGATATTCACACATTACGACCAACTAAAATTTTGCAGTTTCTTGAAACAACTAATCCATGTGAAATATTATACATGTAATATTTCATTTAGCTGGGTTTTAGTGCTGGCGTTGGATGATAATTACAAGTTTCAACAAGATTTTATTAATATTTCCATTTCAGTTGTACAACCTTGTGCTTCAATGGGGAAAGGGTTAGTTAGAATCCCACTTTGTTGTCTATCAGATATACTCAATTTAGCCTTAGGAAACTTTCACTTAATTTCCACCTTTTCAATTTTTATAATTGATGTTACATAATGATATGATTAGTCAACCATAGTTTTAATGTTTTATGATCAGTTCCAACCTTCTTAAGATGCCTGTCTTTCTGAAATCTTGTCTTTCTATTCAAATGAATATATATTTTCATGATCAACTTCGGAAAATATTTATGAAAAACCTCACCATAGTAATATGAAAATGATAACCAAATTATGTTTGGGTGTATGATATTATGCCATGAGTATCACCCATTCCAATTTCCAGGAGATAAAGTAGGATTAATCTTGAACGTTGGTTTGCATGGTGGAATCTTTCTTTCTTGATAGAAAATGACTGTAACTATCACGATTACCAGCTCTTCCCTAAAGAGGTGTGCTTTGATGCAGGAGCATCGCAAAAGTCAAGCAAGCGTGGAGCAAGCACAACATATTTTGAGCACATGATAAATTGCTTGAAAATATTTTTGAAATTGATGCGCCAAATCATTAATGAAGCCATTTATGAAGGAGCACCTTTGTATATTGTATTGGACCTTGAGCGATTCGCTCTCGTCCTTAGTAGATAAGAGTCATTTAAACTAGTTAATGCAGGTAGATAGACTTGAATTCATAGATTAGACAGTTTTAGAAAGAAGGAGGGAAAACGGATATAGACACCCTCATTGTACATTGTAGTAGGAGCATGATAGTTGAAATAGGAAGAGCACAGGAGAATAGCAGAGAGCTGTAGAAGAACATCCATGTATAGATATCGAATTAATAGAAGAAATTGATTCAAATCCATGGTTTTTTGTCTTTTATCTGTGTGTTGATGTTAAATGATGTGCTCATGAGTAGTTGTTTTCCTGTTATGCATTTGTTTTATGGATGTGTATGTGATTTCATGTTTGAGTTGAAATCTGAGGGGAAGAAGAAATGAGTTTCAATTGTTTCTCTATCTGAGAAAGGATTCCTGCAAGGAGTGCAGTGGAAACGTCTACAAGGAGTGCATTGACGAAGACTCAGGTAGTTTAACTCTTGTTCTCATTCACCCAGAAGTGAAATTAGGTTACTGGAGCCATGCCAGGAGGGCATAGGCCAAGGGAGAGTCTCAGTTGTGAATCTGAGTAGAAGCTTTGAAGGACTGCTGCTGCAGGAGTGCGTAGGGTCAAAGAAAACCAAACACTCAAAGTGTTTCCAGGTTGCCGCAAGGAAGGCGTGCAAAGGGTTCTCTTTTTCTAAAGAGACCGAGAAGTTGGAGAAATCTCAAGAGAGATAGAACCTTTAGAACCTAAGGAAGGATTGCACAGGGAGTTCATGTTGTGGAGCATCTAAAACTAGTGTTGCAAGGTTGCGCACAGGAGGACGAGTGAGTGCAGAGGAACACTCGGTCATTTACAAGAAATCTTCAAGGGGGGAAGAGATTGACGGTCAGGATCTTGTGGAGGGGATTCGTGGAAAATCTGCCAGCTATCAGATCCATCAGAGTAACAAGGAGGTTACGGACACACCAGGAGGTTAAGTCTAGGAGGATTGTGGGCCATAGGATCATTATTGGGTTTCCCGTCAGCCGCTCGATCAGGCAGAAGTTGCACAGGGGTTATGTCCTAGTGAGCAGAGGAAAGAACCCAAGAGGTGTCGGGAGTCGAGAAATCAGAGATCCTGAGGATGTAAGAATCAGGACATCAAAAATCATGAAATATCGATGAGCACAGAGCCGTCCATCTGTTTTGACAGGTGGCATGGATCGAGAGTCCATTGGCATTTCAAAATTTTAGGAGTCAAGAGATCTGAGACCTTTCAATTCTTGAAACACCGATGAAGTCCTAACTGTGGATTTCAGGACAGACACACGTCAGAAGATCCGAGAGGAGTCGGGGTTCAGGGTATTGGGAATCATGAGTACAAAGAAATCATAGCATCAGGAATCATGAAACTCTGAAACATGATAGCCCGACAGGCCAAAGGGATAGTGCGGGGCCACAATGGAGTTAGCGGAGGACAGGTGGCATACCATATCAAGGTTCAGGAAAAGGCAAGTCCTGAAAACTTGGGTATTTGGATTCACGATCCCGCGAAGTCTTAAGTCCCGACAAGGAAGTCGTCAATCGGTGGTTGAGTCATCGGGATATCGAGGATCCTGGTGACAAGTTGTTTGTGCATTTTGAAATTGTGAACCACAAAACCCCGATGAGGAATATGACAGCGATCATATAGGAACCATTCACGTGGACAAAAGGCTTAGTCCGGGAAGGGGATAAGGCAACAGGGGAGTATATCGGGAATCAGGGAATGGTGAGTCAAGTTATTTTGGACATCACAAATGCCAAAATCTCGATCGGAGGAATCCCGATAGAAAGGTAAAAAGGTCATCGTTGACTCACGTCGGGTTTCGGAGAATCGTGAGGCACAAATCACGTGACCACAAGATTCACGAAATCGCGAAGTCTGATTTCCCCATCACAAAGGGAGATCTTTTGGAGAACTGCTGTGGGTGGAGAAAATTTCCCATAGGGAATTAGAAGAGCTTTTCAATTCTTTGGGCCGAGGAAGGTGGAGTTCCTGTGAGCGGACGTGCTTGGGTGGCACGCCTGGGTCAAGTGCTCCTTCACTTGAAAATTTCATGGGCTCCTATCCATAAGCTCCTGCATGGTATATCCATGCTTTTGTATTTCTTCTTCATTCTCCCAGCTGGCATCTTCCACTGGATAACCCTTCCATTTGACCAGATACTCATAGTATTCTTTCCTCCTAGTCTTCTTACTAACTCTCTTGTCCAATATGTTCTCCATCTGCGGGTTCTCTGCTATCGGCATCTTCTTCTACCACTGAACCTTTGGTTGTTCACCTTCTATTCCCATTTCCTCAGCTTTATATGGATATAAATCTGAGACATTGAATATCGGAGATATTCCGATCCCATCTGATAGCTCGATCTCATAAGCATTTTCTCCTAATTTCTTCAAGACCTTACATGGCCCGATTTTCTTCATTTTCAATTTATTATATGTTCCCCTCGGGAACCTCTCTTTCCTCAAATGTGCTAGAACTGATTCACCAACCTCAAACTGAAGTTGTCTCTTCCGCTAGTCAGCTCTATGATTATATTCGTGACTTGAATCTAGTAGTCACTGCTTCACCTGGCCGTGAAGTTCTTTCATTGCCTCTGCGAACTCTTCGGCACTTGCACTCCTAGTCGCAATCTGTTTTGAATCGCTTAATTCAAAAACTCCTCTCAATTGCATGCCATACACAATCTGAAATAGACTTTGGCCTGTGCTCTTGTTCACTGAGTCATTATATGCGAACTCTTCTTGCGGCAATATACTATCCCACTGGCTGTGGTGCTCTATCACCAAGATTCTCAGCAAGTCTCCCAGACTTCTGTTCACTACTTCTGTTTTCCCATCCGTCTGAGGATGATAGGAAGAACTAAACATCAAGTTAATCCCCATCTTTTTCCACAGTCTCCTCCAGAAATCTTCTACGAACTCTATATCTCTGTCTGAAACTATACTTATGGGTAAGACGTGAAGTTGAATGACCTCTTTGAAAAACAAATTCACGATGTGAGTCACATAACTGGTTCTCTGGCATGGGATAAAATGTGCCATCTTGGAAAACCTATCCACTACCAAAAAGACTGAATCAAATCCTCTTTGCATCCTTGGCAATCCCAATACGAAATCCATGTTGATTTCATCCCACAACCTCTCAGGTATGGGTAATGGTTGATAAAATCCTGCATTCTTCTTTCTTCCCTTGGAATGCTGGCAAATTCTGCATCTGTTTGCAAATCGCTTGACCTTTGACCACATCCCTGGCCAAAAGTATGACTCGCTCAGCCTTGCAAATGTCTTATCGTGAAAAAAATGTCCTACCAAGCCTCCGCTGTGTTTCTCCTTTAACATATTCTCCCTCATGGAGCAATTTTGAATACACAATTGATTGCCTCTGAACAATAATCCTTCTTAGATCATATATTCTATCCACTGGCTTCTGTCTCTGAGAACTAGATTCTCAACTGCTTCATACGCCTCCTTAAAGTCCAGATTATCTGCATACATGTCCCTGAGATCATCAAAGCCTAACTTCCTGACTTTGAACTCCTGCATCAGCAAACATTTCCTGCTCAAAGCATCAGCCACTTTGTTAGCAGTACCAGAAATATGTTTAATTACAAAAGTGAAATCTTGCATGTATTCGACCCACTTAACATGCCTCTGTTTCAACTTCTCCTATTGAGTCACAATTTGTAATGCATGGTTATCACTATATAAAACAAATTCCTTTGGAATCAAATAGTGCTTCCATTTTTTCAATGCATGTATGATGACATAAAATTCCTTATCATATGTGGAGTACTTTTCTTTTGCCTCATTCAAATTCTCACTAAAATATGCAATTGGTCTATCCTCCTGACTCAAGACTACTCCTATGGAAAACCCTCTTGCATCACATTTTACCTGAAATGTCTTTTGAAAATTTGACAACACCAGAATTGGTTGTTCCGTAATCTTCCATTTCTGCAAATTGAAACTCTTCTCAGCCTCTTCAGTACAGTGAAAATATTTATATATTTTCTTAACTATATCCATCATCATTGCACTAATCCCACTAAAATTTCTGATGAACTTCCGGTAGAAGCTAGCCAGTCCATGAAAACTTCTCACCTCAAAAATATTCCTTGGTGATGGCCAATTTTTTATTACCTCCACCTTATCTGGATCCATCCTCAACTCATTTTCCAAAATAACAAATCCCAAATAAATGAGTTTTGTCTTCATAAACGAGGATTTCTTCATGTTTATCAACAACCTCTCCTGTTGTAGTTTCTTCATCACAATAGCCAAATGCTTCAGATGTTCATCCTTTGTCTTGCTGAAAACCAATATGTCATCCAGATACACGATGAAAAATTTCCCGATGAACTCCTTCAGGACTTCATTCATCAACCTCATGAAGGTACTTGGTGAATTTGTTAATCCAAACGACATAACAAGCCATTCATACAAACCTTCATTTGTCTTGAATGGTGTTTTCCATTCATCACCTTCTCTCATGCAAATCTGGTGATATGCACTCTTCAAATCAATCTTTGAAAAAAATATTTCCCCACTTAAGCAATCCATTAAATCATCCATCCTTGGTAATGGAAATTTGTACCTGATGGTTATCTTGTTGACGGCTCTTGAGTCGGTACACATTCTCCAACCTCCATCTTTTTTTGGACTGAGTACCGTTGGAACGGCACACGGGCTCAAAATTTCTCTGACCAATCCTTTGTCTAGAAACTCCTAGACCTACTTCTTGACCTCTTCATTTTCCTGTGGCGTCAACCTGTACACGGATTTATTCGACAAAATAGCTCCTGGTATGAGTTCTATATGATGACTCACACTCCTGATCGGTGGCAATGAATGAGTTAATTCATCCACCATGATGTCAGTGAACTCTTCCAGTAGTTATTGAATTTCTTCTAGTAGATCATCCACTCTTGTGCTAGTTAGAACAATCATCGATTTCCTGACTACAAAGAATTATGGATCTTCTTTCTTCTTAACTTCCGTAGGAAGCTCCTTCCCACTCATGAGAAGTACAATATTTCTCCCTTCTGGTTTTACTTCCTTATCTTTTATTGGAAGCAACATATGTGTCCTCTCATTCTTCTATAGAGTATACGTATTCATCTTTCCATCATGAATTATGTTCCTGTCATATTGCCATGGCCTGCCCATCAATAAATGACAGACATCCATAGGAATAACATTACAGAGTATTTTATCACTATACCCTCCTATTTTGAATTCAACTAAACATTATTTAGTGACATTTACTTGATGTCCCTTCTGTAGCCATGAAACTTTGTATGGAATCAGGTGATCAGTTGTCTCTAGCTCCAGCTTCTCTACCATCTCATTTGAAACAAGATTATTTGTGCTACCGCTGTCCACGATAACCTTGCATACCCTGTCCTTAGTTTTGCAAGCAGTTCTGAAAAGTTTGGTTCGTTGAGCTGAGTCTTCCACTTCCTTCTCGGGTGTTAAGAGAAATTTACACATCATCAATGACCTTCTGCCTTCTACATCTTCTGCTTCCACATCTTGCCTCTATGCCTCAGTGATGTGAGCTTCTCCATTTTCTTTCTTTTTATCTGGACAGTCGAATGACTTGTGCCCATTTTTCCCACATGTGAAGCATGTAATTACTCCACCTCTTCCTCTTCCTCTACCTCTGGTACGAGGAAACATGTTATTATTAGCGTATCCTCCTCTCTGCTCAGCATGCTTCCCTCTTTGTTCAGCATGCTAGCCTTGCTGTGAACTTCCACCTCTCTCAGTTCTAGTCTGAGGCTTTTTCCAATCATCCTTGGGCTTCTGGTATTTATCTTGGGCAACCGATTTGCCTATGGGTTGACTCCTGCCTCGGCCTCACTGACCTTGCTTATGGATTAGCTTCTCTTCAGCTTTCAAAGCCATTTGATAGGCATCCTCCACTGTTTGGATGGTTTCCATACTCATCTCGTCCTGGATATCATATCTCAGACCATTCATATACCTGGAAACTTTCTCATCATCGCTCTCCTAATGACCTGCCCTGATGTTCAGTCAATAGAATTCCTCTGTGTATTCTTTATCTATCATCAGCTTCTGTCTCAGGTTCTGCATCCTCCTGAACAGAGTGATTTGATAGTCTATGTGGATGAATTTTGCCTTCATCTTTGCAATCATTCAATCCCAACTTTTAATTTTCTTCTTGCCCTTGCAGCATCTATCTGCTTGTAGCTCGTCCCACCATAATGCTGCGTGTCCCTTCAATCTCATGACAACATGTCTGAATTTCTTATCCTCTTCGACATCTTCATAATCGAAGTATGTATCCAGATCTCTAATCCAATCTAGAAGCTCTTCCGCATCAAGATTCCCCTCATAAACTGGAATGTCCATCTTTGTTTTTGAACCCATCCCTGCAATAGCTTTGATTAGATGTTCATTGGCTGCATCCTCGACTGTAACTTCTTCCTCGTGTTCAGCTTCAACTTCTTCCTTTGAATTGCCAAGATCCCTCGCACTGGCCATGCGTCTTTGCATTGTCTCCATATCTTCGAGTCTAGCTCGTAGATCATGTATCTCTCTTTCCATTTCTGGATTCTGTGCTTGCCTACCCCTTCTTCTCAGTTTTTCTCTTTCCTCTGGATCGGGTGACTTTCTATCCCGTCTCCTTGGCGGCATGGTGAAATTCCTTCTTCTCTGCTCCAGAAAGCAAAGAAATTTTCTTTCTCTAATACCACTTGATGTGTGTATCAGAGTGCTTTCCTTCTTTGCCTCTTCCTGCCTGAAATATACAGACAAGAACTCACTTTGATACCACTTGACCTAGGCACGCCACCCAGGCACATCCTCTCACAGGACCTCCTCCTTCTTTGGCCTGAAGAACTAAAAATCTCTTCTAATTCCCTATCATAAATTTTTCGCACCCACAACAATTCTCCAAAAGATCTCCCTTGGTGATCGGGAAATCAGACTTCACTATTTCGTGAATCCTGTGGTCACATGATTTGTGCCTCACTATTCTCCAAAACCCAACGTGAGTCAACGCTGACCTTTTTACCTTGCTATCGGGGTTCCTCCCATCGGGATTTCGGCATTGTTGGAAGATTGGTTGTTGTCATTGATGTCAACCCTAGTCATGGGTTTTGGACCATAAGATTGATGAAGTTATTTGGACATGAAGGAAAATGCACATGTAGATACAACACCC
>JZKD02S0756544.1:616805-627370 GCA_000966675.3 Picea glauca | reverse complement strand
TATTTATTACTGCTCATTATTGGATAATAATTCTACATTGATATAACATTTGAAGAAAAAGGATTAAAATTACGTTATTACTGATTCACCCCCCCTCTCAGTAATCCAACATTAAGTTCAATGAGGAGGGATTTGAACTTGGTGAATAATTCTTGCAGGTTGCTGAAATGAATTGGACTTAGGGATATGAGTTCATTCTCCATTTGATGCACTCTCATTGCATCCTGCTTGCCGAATAGTCCTTCCAATGTGGTCCAGACCACATCAGGAGTAGTGGCTCCACTGACATGAAAGAGGAGATATCTAGAAATTTAGAGGCATATCATCCCAATTTCTTCATCAAAATTATTGAAATACTTTATCTTCTCCACTGAAATAGTCGGTTCTTTCTCCATTCCCATTGTTACCCAGTAAATCCCTTTGCTTCAGAGGAGCAGAGAGATCTCTATCTTCCATTCGAAGTAATTGAAAGGATTTAGAATTAGTTTTGTGGGATGAGAGAGATGATCCATTTCTTCTTTATGCACATCCTGATAATATATACCTACAAATAAAATCGTGTACAATCCACTAGATTCAATCTAGCTCTAATACCATGTAGAATTCCTGCAGAAACCACGATAGATCTAGAATTCTAGTTAAATTGAACACATGCAATTTGCTGATATTTAAGAGATGAGAGAAATTTTTTGCTCCATAAATCAGAGAGTTATATTAATCAGAAATGAATATACATGAGCAACCATCCTCAAAAAAGAAGAGAGGAGGCGAATATATAGAATTTCCAACAAGGAATTCTAGTCAAAAAAAGCTAGAAATAGCTAAAATAGGTGTCATAAGCTAAGGGAGACCACATAGTTCGAACAAGACCACTAAAGATACATGTCACACACTCATTAATGTCCACAATATTCAAGTGATGTGCATTATCTCACTTAATCTCACTTAACTGACAACAGAAGCAGTTCCAACTCACTTAACTGACCCGAAATAGTAGTTATTAATAATAGTAATGAAAAAAATCATTACTTAAGGAATAAATCTCTCACTCAAAGAGGAGGTGCGCATTCCCCAATAATAGATAATTTTTTTATGGGGGAGTTTGAATAAATCAAGGATAAATCAAGAATAAATCAAGAAAAATCAAGAACTGGGAGTTGAGTCTTGATCTAAAATTAGCAGTTTTCCCTAAAATCTAGGGATGAGACGCCCTTCTTCTCTATGTGGCCAAATTAGGTGAAATAAAGTGTAAGTGAATGTATTAACCAATATCTAGGAGTCTAAGCTAGGTATAAACTAATGTAATTTAGGGATATGCTCCAACAATGACACCTGCAGAATAAACATGTTAGCAACAACACATAAGAGAAATTTAAAAGAAATAAAAACAACCTAAGAAAAGTGCAAGGGGAAGAGATCGAATTATGCTCTTATGCTACATGCATTGAAATTTAAATGGTCGTTGTTAACCCTAGCAATATGCTAATAGTTATGTGATTTGTCGAGTTATATGGAACATGGTTGATTTATGTTATAAGTTGGAAATGGATAAATATGATTATGGGTCACACTATTGGCAATTAGTGGGTGATGGTTTCGATACATGGTTTAATTGAATGAGTTAATGGGAAGCTGGCTGGTGTGTACTAAGAAATTAATTGACTGGGGGTGGAGGTGACGTGCATTTACTACACATCACCCTTACTCTTTCCACTGGCCACCACCCTAGTTAGGCTATTGTTCAACTGTGTTTGTTGTGGTTAGGCTCCGATTTTCAAGAAAAGGAAAAATTGCTCGGCCAACTCACATTTTTACGGTGCTCTTGGTTATAGTTATGCCTTTTTTCCATCCATGAATTTGGTCTGGTTATGAAATAGATAGTGGCTCAGTATGTATGGGTTTGTACTTTCCTTAAGTATGGAAACTATGTTGCTTGGTGATATCTTTCTAGAATAATTCGTTGGTGGTTTTCATTGCAATAAAGTTTGAGGTCACAGTGTTATTAGTTGTTCTGAGTGTTGGAAACCATAAAGGCTCTCTGTCATCCTTGTTGGTTTTAGTCAGAGGGTTTCATTTGGTTTAGAGTGGTTGGTTGTTTCCACGCTTTCGTATCCCATACCTAGTATTTTTTTGTTATGGGGTTTACTATCTTCTTTTAATGACACTATGTTACAGATTGACTGTGAACAATGAGGAATTTAATGCACATATTTGTTTAAGTTTTACACAGTGGTTGTTCTTTTGGCACAGTGATCATTTTGGTTGGTGTTTTTTCTTTTACATTGATTTGGAATGATTGTATGGATTACTAATTTAATTTTATGAGCAGTACCCACTCTCTTTCCCTACCATTATTTTACTTTCTGCTAATTACATCCCCCTCTCCTTCCCACATTCATTTTTCACTCCCTGTTCTAAAAATTAATTATAGTCAAGAGGAATTTTGTATTGAAGTAGTTTGAAGTCGCAGTTTCTTTGTTGGAATACATTGATATTTTCTTAGATTTGCATTACAGTTGATTTTTGTGGTCTTTGAGCAGTAACCATGTTTCTTCCCCCCTCATTTTATCATTTTTCACTCAATACAAACCCCTCGCATATCCCAGAACCTTTGTTCACCCACTGCTCATCGATAACAGTTAAACAATTTGTATGGATTGGATTGTATAAGTGTTATATGTTGTTGAGCCAAAATCGATTTCATACTTTTAAGGAGTTGTCATGTATGGTTGTAAAGGGACTACTTTCTAATAAATAATGCATGTAGGAATTAGCTTTTTTAGCCAAGGTAGCCATGGCAAAGGCAACCGAGGGAGAGGTAATTGGAATAGAGGCCAAAGAAGCCCAAGATTCTCACACTTTGATGTTGACTCACAAGAGTTAGGCCAGCTATTTAAGGCCATATTTTTAAATTAGATTGGGCAAGGAGTGGTCCAACCTAGGCCTGAAAGGCCTCCCTTCCAAGCTCCACAAGCCCCTAGTATTATTGTTCCCCCTCATGTCTCACTGCAACCCGAGGTTCCTGAAAATGACAGATGGAAAGAGATTGTCCACCCGATAGTCTCCCAACATCGTGGCTGGCCCAATTTGTCCTTACCTAATTCCCCACCCAACAATCAGATTGTCCAAGATGCACCTATCCACTCACCAATTCAGTCCTCTCATGATAGCAAAAGGTTGAAAACTGAGGCCCACCATGCCCTTAACAAAGGAAAAACCACTGCTACCCCTTCCTCACCCTCCAATGTCTCTGATAAATCCATTTCTTCTTGGATGCATTTGAGGGATGATTTTTCTCACATGATTAGTGAGATTAGGCCTAAAGGCTCAGCACAGCCAAAGGAAAATTCACAAAAATCAAAGGGTGACAGCAACAATCAAGGAAAGATTGCATCTCAGAGTGGGAAATATGGTTTTTGAGTTTTTTATGTTATTTATTGTTGATGAAAGTTGACTTCATAAGTTTTGGACAACATGTTTTCTTTGGATATATGAGTAATATATTTTTTGAAAATAATTTCAAATATCAATGAGCTAAATTGTCAAATGTTAATGTGATGATGGGAGTCACAAGGAGGGGTGTTTGGATTAATTAACTAGTTATGTTATGATTCTTAATAGTTAAAGGGAGTTACAAGGGGTCCCACCTACTAGTTATTATTTATTTATAACCCTTATTATGATTATTACTTTTCCCCCTAACTAAAAATTTGGTTAAGTTTTTAGTTAACTTAACTAATGAGGTAGTTCAACTACTTCAACCAATTCTAATTTTCTTAAAATAAAAGGAAAGGGAGGAACACGAGGAGGATATAAGGAGAAATACATTAAGGTTTTCTCTTTGAGTTTATGCTGAGATAGTTCAATTTTCATTCATTCCTTAATTTATCATAAGACTAATTTTTTTTTATGATAGCAAGGTCTTATTGTAGACAACAAGATTCAGGGTTGAATTACATCATTCAGACACTTGTTCTTTAGAGGTGTTGATCTATATTTGATAGCCTGTGTTGACTTGTATGTTTGTAAACTAGTTTTCATGTCTGACAAAGGCTATTGTGCAGAGTCGAGTGGGAAATAATTTGTGGCAAGATGATCTTTATTTTAGAGTTCAGTTTTTTATTTTCTGGCAGAGGTCATTTTGTATGTTCCATCGAGGATGTCTAAGTTTGACTTTGGTCTAAAATTTCCTCACGAGATTTTGTAAAGAGAATGACTCTTTGGTGATTTGGAATGAAATAAAGGATTTCTTTATGTCTCATCTATCTTGATTATCATCTTGGCATCTTTACTTTTGTCTCTACATTTATTTCAACAACTAATTTATTCAGCAAATCACATTTAAATGAATTTTCCAGCAAGCTTTTAATTGTAAAAAAGACTAGCCTAAGAACTTGTAATCAATAATTGTGAGTTAGGATTTTATTTTTGATGGCTATAAACATAGGGTAACATTCCCGTCTACTTTACTTTAGCCAAAAGAATTTGAAAATGATTGTGTAAGATCATTTCATATCTTTTCCTCAACATTTATTTGGCGACCATACTGGGGATATCTTCAATATCTCTCTTGTTATTTTTATACTCGATTTTCATCGATACATATATTTTTGTGACATTGATTCTTTGATTGTTTTATTTCTTAATGACTGTGCCTGTTGCAAGGCAACCCAATATTAATCATGTTCTTCAAGACTAAACCAACATCGCTTTGAACCTGTTTAATACCATTTTAGACACTACCAATACTCGTACTAAGATTAATCATTCATGGGTAGAAATTGAACGAGATATTAGTGCTCAAGAATGATTGGAAGCTAGACGTAGACAACCTAGAAATCAACAGTAACCTTCTTGTTTCTTTAGTTTTGGCCTTTCTTTCATTTTCTTAGACTCTCATTTTTCTATAGAAGAAGAGGCTTATCACCTAAAATTAATCCTATTACTGAAATAGGAAGAAGGAAAGTTGTGATATCTGCCCAACAAAGTGCTCTAAGGAGAACCTTGTCTGATCCATCTAGTTCATCTTTCTTTTCCTCATCTATCATCCACAAGATGACATCTAGTGGTGGCTCCGGTGGCACTGGAAGTGCTTCCTCTTTTCATTCTTCATCTTCATTAGTGATTGGTATCTTATATACCCATCGTATCCCTGTCCAATCTAACACAAATCCCACCAAAGTCATTAAAAAGTATGGTCTTTTTCAGTTTGAAGAAGATGCCACAACCATACTGTGGCATGTGTCCTCTCCTCTTAACTTAATACCTGCTACTCTTCCACTTCCTAAATTCAAGATGAATATTCCTAAGTTCTCAGGGAATAACACTATCACTACAAATGAACAACTGGTGGCATTTTCTAATGCTTGTCATAACATAGGAGCCAATGACAATGATACTTGCATGTGCTTATTCATCAATTCCTTGGAAGGAAAGGCTGCGGTCGATTTCTTTGACCTCCCTCCTAAGATTTTGTCTACTTGGGAGGAGTTAATCTATTGGTTCAGATCCATTTATGGGAAATCTAAAATCCCAGCTGAGAAGTTACGGGAATATAATAACATCACCTATAAGGATGATGAGACCAGCAAGTCTTTTATCTTGCATTTCACTAGGCTATACAATCAAATCCATGAACTCATTCAACCTCATAACCAAGATGTTTTCATGCATTACCTTCCCCCTACCATCATAGGCTTGAAGAAAAATCCATTGATAATCTTGATTCTGCTCTGCATACTTGTTCGGAGTATGAAGAACAGCTTGAAAGAATAAGTCTTCCCTAGGGAGAATCAATTAGACAGACAAATATGTATGCCATTTTACAACTAGTATAAGATATGAAAAATCATATGGTAGATTTCGAGTGAAAGGGGACTGTCTCACCTCTCACCTATGGAGATTCATCCTCTTCGACACCTCCTTTTAGGAATCCAATTGAGAATAATTTTCAACCTAAAGCTATCTTGCCTCTAAGTTGGTGTAACTTCTGCGAGGAACACCATGAGGAAGCTACATGTGAGGTAAGGAAGAGTGTCAGAGATACGATATTTGGTAAAATACTAGAAACTACTATCTCTTTCCTAGATTTTGCAGAACCAGAAGATGTCATGATTATCAATACTAGGAACAAAGCCTATCCTCCCAAGGGAAAATTTGATCTTCCTCACAATTCTTCTATCCCGAGCTCATCCTCACCTGCTACTACTACTCAGGTTCCTAAGTTTCTTGAGAGTCAAGGAATTACTTCCCCTCTCCCCTCTTCCAAATACAATATCTTAAATTAGTTGGCCAACATCAAAGAAGATGCAACCCTTCTAGACATGGTTGTCATTCCTGAACAACAGATGCACCTGAAACAATTCATGGAAGGAAAAGATTTCATTGTAGACAATATTTCTAAAGAGGTAAACGAAGAGGATTGATCTATAAATAAAGTAGGTGCACATAACTTTAGATACCCTGTAAAAAATCCCCCTTTTTATATTTCTGTAAAGATTATGGATAAGATTGCCCATTGTTGCCTCATTGATGGTGGTTAGGGCCCATGTGTGATGTCAAAGATTATTATGGAAGATCTAGGATTGTCTTGTACAAATTACAATGCCAAAATAATGCTCTCCTATAATAGCCTTCAACAAATGACCATAGGTGATATTAAATATGTAACCTTAGTTTTATGTGCTCCCCCTGAAATAAGAACAACCCTTAGTATTATGGTAATCGATATGTCAGTAAGGAATTACTCAATTATATTGGGAAGAGATTGGAAAGTCTTAATAGGTGTATATCTCTCACTCGATGGGACACATTTATCCATTCCTTAGAATGGTAAGAGAATTATAGTCCTTAGAGGGAATAATTTCACCCTACATAGAGAGCATTCCACAACCGAATGTAAACTATATCGAGGATGACCTAGGAATGTATTCCATCTTTGCTGAGAAGAATGGTATTCCTTTGGGACAAATTGATTTAGATGATGATATGTGGCACATGCACTTTGATGGATCACACTCAACTGAAGAAAATGGGGCTGGCATTATCTTGGTCTCCCCTCTAGGGAAAATTCATAATTTTTCCTACATGCTAGAGTTTGCTTGTACAGACAATGTCACTGAATTTGAAGCTTTATTATTAGGTATTGAGAATGCATATAATCTTTTTTGTGGTCACCTTTTAGTTTTTTGGGATTCTGAGCTTGTTGTGCACCTTGTACATAAAATTCACTCTCTTAGCAACAAGTTGATAAAAAGTTACACCCAAACTGTTTGGGCACTTATCTCAAACCTGTTGTCTTTTAATATCACCCATGTTAAGAGGGATTTGAATTCATTGGTTGATCAGTTAGTTGTCTTTTAAACTTCTCCTAATCAACAACCTTTTCCTCATAGGCCCGATTGTTCTTTTCAATATTTACATCATCCACACATCCCCGACAATGTAGAATCTTGGCAGGCCCTCCCTAACAATAAGAGTGTTTGTGATCTCATTCAAGATGAACCTCTTAAGCCCAATGAAATTATATCCATAGAAGACAACAATATTCCTAAGGGCTTGACTCCTCTTGAGAGTTCATTTTCATCGAGTGATGTAGGCAATAAAGAAAAAAAGGAAGAAGAGGAATTAAGAAGGAAGGTGGGTGAGACCATATCCTTGAACATTGGGGAACTTGAACCTTCAAATAATGTTAAAATAAGTACCCAATGTTCTGATACAGAATAAATGAGGTTTTCCAAGCTACTTTGTGGATTTCAAAATATTTTTTCTTGGTCTTATGAGGATCTTCGTGGTTTTGATCCTAGTCTTACATAACATGCTATTCACATCAAGGAAGGCATGAAATGATATAGGAAAAAATAGAGACCTATTAAATATGCATTTAAAGCAACTTTTCAACTTTGAAATAGGCTTCCAATTGGGTACCTGTTCCAAAGACCATTGATTATATTAGAACTTAAATTAGTTTTCTCACTTTCAGTCAATCTATTATGAGAAATCCTTTTTCTCCCCTCAATATGGAAATGATTTTTCAGCAGTTTGTGAGGTCACAGTTGAGGCCCTTACTTGACAAAATTTTGGGTTACAGTAAAATCAAGGGAAAAGGGGAATATGTTCAAAAAACCACTCTTATCGCAAATTGGGGATACCATGACTTATAATCGCCTGCTTTCTGGCTTATCTGATGCAAGTACCTGATGCAGGAGCATCGCCAACAACAAGCGAGCATGGGGCAAACACCAATGCATTTTGGCACATAATGAATTGTTTGAATGTTTTGAAGTTTGATACACCAAACATAAATGAAACAATTAAGAAAGGGCATACTTGTAGATTGTAATCAGACCTTGAGCATCCCACTCTCGTTTGAAGGACTAAGAGGCATTTATGCTAGTAAATGTAAGTAGGTGTTTTTAAATTCCTAGATTAGAAAGTTTTAGGAGCCAGAGGGAAAATGGATATAGACACCCTTACTTGTATCATTGTAACATTAGCATCATAATCAATCAAGAGAGAATACAGAAGAAGAAGTAGAAAGCTGTGTAGAAGAACCATGTACAGAAGTTCTAAGATTAATATATGAAGCTTGATTCAGACTTATGGTGTTCAAACACTTTCTGTGTATGCATGATTGAATGTTATGCTCATGATTGTTTTACTCTTTCTATTATACATTTTCTTTTATGTCATGTATGTATGATTTTATCTTAAGCATTCGAAGTCTGAGAGTGTAAAGAATGAGTTTCAATTGTTTCTCTGTCTGAGAAAGAGCTTTCCTGTAAGGAGTGTAGTGAAATTGTCTGCAAGGTGTGCCTTGACAGAAGTCAGAGTTAGTCTCTGGAAGGTTAGGAGGGATAACATTGTTCTCATTATTGTAGAAGTGAAAGTTAAGCATGGGAGTCGTGCAAGGAGTGCGGAGGCCGAGTGAAGTCTCAGAGTTGCAACCTTAGCGAAATTGTTGAAGGACTGTTGTTGCAGGGAACGCGCAGAGTCGAAGAGGTTCGAATACTTGGAAGTATTTGAAGAATTTCTGCAAGGAGTGCATGCAGGAGTATTCTTAAACACTCAAGTTGTGGAGAAATATCAGGAGGGATAGAGTCTTCAAATTTGTCAAAGAGAAGCTCAAGAGGTTTAGTGCCTTGAAGTGTTGTAAGAAGGCACAACGAAGTTGTTTTGTAGGTGGATAAGTTTCGTGAAAGAACACTTTGTCTATTTTGTAGGAATCATCTAGGAGGAATTTGACGGTCAGAATTCTCCATGGAGAATTCACGAAGTTCCAAGAGCCATCGGATCGTGCAGAGGAGCAAGGAGGATTACAATGAGTGTTTTTCTAAGTGCAAGATCAGGAGAAATCAGGTTGTAGGATTTGAGCCAACAATGGTTGTTGAATCACTTGTGTAATCTAATTTTGTGGATTCATGAGTTGAAGATTCAAAACCCTTGCATCAAGATTCGCGAGGTTGTGAAAGGAGAAGTCCCAAAATAATGAGAGAATCTGAGACGTTCGTTGGAAAGAGGACACGTGTCACAAGATCCTCTCTATCGTGGATTCAGACATCGGGGTTCATAGAAGGAAGTCCTTCAAATTCACGAGTAGTGAAGTCACGAGAGAATCGAAGCCATCCATCTAAGGAGGATAGGTGGCATAGATCTAGGGATCTCATGAACTCATAGGTTCACAAGGTGAGAGCCTAGGAGTTGGGTGCTCCAAGTAGCGAGTGGCGAAGTCGTGAGAAGATTAGAACCATCCATTAGAAGGGGACAGGTAGCAGAGATCTAGGGATGTAGCAAACTCGGAGGTTTGTAGGGTGAGAGCCCAAGATTTGGGTGCTCCAAGTCAGGAAGTCATGAAATTGCGAGGAGCGAGGACAGCCATAGGATCCAGGTCATAGGAGGACCATTGGATTCACTAGTACATATTGTAAAAATTCCGACGTTTTATTTGTGGCGTTATGGACAAAATTGTCCATATTGTCGCAAAATAGAGGAAATTTATAAAAAAAAAAAATGATGTTGCCCGATAACGTCGGTCTTGCCACGTTGACGTCTCTCTTGCCACATTAACGTCGGTCTTGCCACGTTAACGTCACTCTTGCCACATTTTCCACTGGAACGTCTCTCTTGCCACGTTTGTGAAGATGTATGTCACAATTGCGACGTGTTGGAAACTAGGTTTTCCCCTCCAATGGTCACCTTAGTATGTTCACCAAGTCAATACCAATGGTCACTTAGGACTTTTTTACTTTGGAATTGCGACGTTACAAAATCTATAAATATATTTCATTTGACGGATGTTGCGACAAGTTTTCTATAATAACGACGCTTCAAAAAGGGTTTGCGGGTCTTCTCGGTGAACAAAAAATAGATATTTGTTTCAGTATAAGTCTGTGGGGAAGAATGTCAGAAAACATTAGAGTTGAATGGGTTCAATGTCATTCATCATGCCATATTCAAAATATTACTTCTTGATCTTGTTTGCATCATAACTTTTCACCATAATATTGATCATTTCTCATTTAAATATTTCACAAAGCATGTTCTTCTCTAGTCTCTCCAATTCTTCC
>JZKD02S0756544.1:565757-603526 GCA_000966675.3 Picea glauca | reverse complement strand
AGAAGGAGGAACCACAATTCATTGTGGTTAGGAAGCCTAAAATTGTTTTAACCAGTACAAGGGTAGATGATTTACTAGAGGAGGTTCATAAACTGTTGGACAAATTTGTTGACATAGTAGTGGATGAACTACCTCATTCGTTGCCACTGATCAGAAGTGTGAGTCATCATATTGATCTCATACCTGGAGATAGTTTACCAAACAAAGCAGCGTATAGACTAACACCGCGGGAGAATGAAGAATTCAAAAGATAGGTCCAGGATTTAATGGACAAAGGGTTGGTTAGAGAAATCTTGAGTATGTGTGTTGTTCCGACAGTGCTCAGTCCGAAGAAAGAAGGAGGCTGGAGGATGTGTACTGACTCGAGAGAGATCAACAAGATAACCATCAGGTACATATTTCCATTGCCAAGGATGGATGATTTGATGGATTGCTTGAGTGGAGCAAAACTTTTTTCAAAGATTGATTTGAAAAGTGGATATCAACAGATTCATATGAGAGAAGGTGATGAATGGAAGGCAGCCTTCAAGACTAACGAAGGGTTGTATGAATGGCTTGTTATGCCATTTGGATTAACGAATGCACCAATTACTTTCATGAGGTTGATGAATGATGTTCTGAAGGATTTCATCGGAAAAATTTTCATTGTGTATCTTGATGACATATTGATTTTCAGTAAAACAGAGGCAGAGCATGTGAAACATTTGGATACAGTAATGAAGAGGCTACAACAAGAGAAGTTGTTGATAAACATGAAGAAATCCTCATTCATGAAGACAGAGCTCATTTATTTGGGGTTTGTTATTTCTGCAAATAAGTTGAGGATGGATCCAGATAAGGTGGAGGTAATTAAGAATTGGCCATCGCCAAAGAGTATATTTGAGGTGAGAAGTTTTCATTAATTGGCTAGTTTCTACCAAAAGTTCATCAGAAATTTCAATGGAATTAGTGCACCGATGATGGACACAGTGAATAAGAGACACAAGTCTTTTCATTGGACAAAAGAGGTGGAGAAAAGCTTCAATTTGTTGAAAAGGAAAATCACGGAACAACCAATTTTGGTGTTGTGGATTTCAAGTAAAATGTGATGCAAGTGGATTTTCAATAGGGGAAGTCTTGAGCCAAGAAGATAGGACGATAGCATACTTCAACGAGAAGATGAATGAAGCAAAAATGAAATACTCCACGTATGACAAGGAGTTCTATGCTATTATTCAGGGATTGAAGAAATGGAGGCATTACTTAATCCCTAAGGAGTTTATCTTATACAGTGACAATCATGCTTTGGAATTTGTAACTCAACAGGAGAAGCTGAATCAAAGACATGTTAAATGGGTTGAATACATGTAGAACTTTACTTTTGTAACTAAGCATATTTTTGGAACTGCTAACAAAGTTGATGATGCTTTGAGCAAGAAATGTTTGCTATTGCAGGAGTTCAGGGTCAAAACACTGGGTTTTGATGGTCTCAGGGACATGTACAGAGATGATCTAGATTTTCAAGAAGTGTATGAGGCAACTGAGAATCCAATTCTTAGATACAAAAGTCAATGGACATAATACATGATCCAGGAAGGATAACTGTTTAAGAGAAATCAGTTATGTATTCCAAAATTATCCATCAGGGAGAATTTGCTAAAGGAGAAACACAGTGGACAATTGGCAGGACATTTTGGGCATGAAAAGATGTTCTCAAAGTTAAATGAGTCATATTTTTGGCCGGGAATGAGAGAAGATGTCAAAATATTCGTGGACAGATGCAAAATTTGTCAGCATTCAAAAGGAAAGAGGAAACATGCAGGCTTTTATCAACCATTACCCATACCTGAGAGGCTGTGGGATGCAATAAGTATGGACATCATATTGGGGCTGCCGAGAACAAAAAAAGGGTTTGATTCAATCTTTGTGGTGGTGGATAGATTTTCTAAGATGGTACACTTCATACCGTGTCATAAAACCAGTGACACAACTCACATTGTGAATCTCTTTTTCAAAGAAGTCATTCAAATTCACAGCTTTCCAAAGTGCATAGTTTAGGATCGAGACACCAAGTTTGTGGGACACTTCTAGAGAACCTTATGGAAAAAGCTGGGAAGAAACTTGTCATTCAGTTCAGCTTATCATCCTAAGATGGATGGACATAAAAAATTTGTGAATAGAAGTTTGGGAGACTTGCTGAGGAGCTTGGTGACAGAACACCACAGTCAGTGGGACAATATTCTGCCACAGGCAAAATTTTCTTATAATGATTCAATCAATAGAAGAACGGGGAAGAGTATGTTCCAAATTGTTTATGGGACATAGCCAAGAGGAGTTTCTGAACCGAGGGATTCAGAACGGGATGAGATAACAAGTGCTAGTGCAGAAGATTTTGTCGAAGCAATGAAGGAACTTCACAGCCAGGTGAAGGAGCGATTGCAGAACTTGAGCTAAGAGTATAAGCACAGAGCAGATCAACACAAGAGGCAACTTCAATTTGAGGTTGGTGATTTGATTCTGGCACATCTAAGAAAGGAAAGATTCCCGAAGGGGACATTTAACAAAATGAAGATGAAGAAGATTGGACCATGTAAGGTCTTGAAGAAATTTGGGGCAAATGCTTATAAGATTGAATTACCTGATGGGATCGAAATTTCTCTGATATTCAATGTCTCATATTTGTACCCTTACAAATATGGGGAATAAGAAGGAGGTAATGAACAACTAGAGGTTCATTGGACTAAACAGATGCCAGTTGCAGAGAAGCCACAGATGGAAAGCATACTGGACAAAAGAGTTAGTAAGAGGACCAGGCGAAGGGAATATTTTGAATACTTGGTCAAGTGGAAGGGACATCCAATTGAAGATGCCAACTGAGACAATGAAACAGAGATCCAAAATCATGGACAGACTGTGCGAGAGCTCATGGACAAGAGCCCATGAAAATTTTCAAGCGAGGGAGTATGATGCAGGAGCAACGCCAACAACAAGCGAGCGTGGGGCAAACACCAACTCATTTTGGCACATGATGAATTGTTTGAATGTTTTGAAGTTTGATATGCCAAACATAAATGAAACAATTAATAAAGGGCATACTTGTAGATTGTAATCATACCTTGAATGTCCCGCTCTCGTCTGAAGGACTAAGTGGCATTTGTGCTAGTAAATGTAGGTAGGTAGTTTTAAATTCCTAGATTAGATAGTTTTAGGAGCCAGAGGGAAAATGGATATAGACACCCTCACTTGTATCATTGTAACATTAGCAGCATAATCAATCAAGAGAGAATAGAGAAGAAGAAGTAGAAAGCTGTGTAGAAGAACCCATGTACAGAAGTTTTGAGATTAATATATGAAGCTTGATTCAGACTTATGGTGTTCAAATACTTTCTGTGTATGCATGATTGAATGTTATGCTCATGATTGTTTTACTCTTTCTATTATACATTTTCTTTTATGCCATGTATGTATGATTTCATGTTAAGCATTCGAAGTCTGAGAGAGTAAAGAATGAGTTTCAATTGTTTCTCTGTCTGAGCAAGAGTTTTCCTGCAAGGAGTGCAGTGAAATTGTCTGCAAGGTGTGCACTGACAAAAGTTAGAGTTTGTCTCTGCAAGCTCAGGAGGGATTACCTTGTTCTCATTCTCATAGAAGTGCAAGGTAAGCACAGTAGCCATGCAAGGAGTGTGTAGGCCGAGTGAAGTCTCAGAGTTACAACTTGAACAAAATTGTTGAAGGACTGTTGTCGCAGGGAGTGCGCAGAGTCGAAGAGGTTCGAATACTTGGAAGTATTTGAAGAATTTCCAAAAGGAGTGCATGCAGGAGTCTTCTTAAAGACTCGAGTTGTGGAGAAATATTAGGAGGGATAGAGTCTTCAAAGTTGTCGAAGAGAATCTCAAGAGGGCTAGTGCCTTGAGGTGTTGTAAGAAGGCACAACGAAGTTGTTTTGCAGGTGGATAAGTTTCGTGAAAGAACACTTTGTTTATTTTGCAGGAATCGTCAAGGAGGAATTTGATGGTCATAATTCTCCATGGAGAATTCGTGAAGTTTCGAGAGCCATCCGATCATCCAGAGGAGCAAGGAGGATTACGGTGAGTGTTTTTCTAAGTGCAAGCTCAGTAGAAATTGGGTCGTAGGATTTGAGCCAACAATGGCCATTGAATCACTCATGTAATCTCATTTCGTGGATTCACGAGTTGAAGGGTCAAAACCCTTGCATCAATATTCATGAGGTCATGAAAGGCAAACTCCCAAAATAGCAAGAGAATCTGAGTTGTTCATTGGAAATAGGACACGTGTCACGAGATCCTCTCTATCAGGGATTCAGACATTGAGGTTCAGAGAAGGAAGTCCTTTAACTTCGCGAGTAGTGAAGTTGGGAGAGAATCATAGCCATCCATCTGAGGAGGACAGGTGGCAGAGATCTAGGGATCTCGTGAACTCAGAGGTTCACAAGGTGAGAGCCCAGGAATTGGGTGCTCCAAGTCACAAGTGGCGAAGTCGCGAGAAGATCGGGACTATCCATTCGAAGAGGACAGGTGGTAGACATCTAGCGATCTCGCGAACTCAGAGGTTCGCAGGGTGACAGCCCAAGAGTTGGGTACTCCAAGTCACAAATTTGCGAAATTGCAAGGAGTGAGGACAGCCATAGGATCTAGGTTGCGGGAGGACTGTTGGATCAAAACCCATCGCCTATCATGTATTCAGGGGTTTATAGGTTGAGAGAAGTCACTTTCAACATCAGAAGTCACGAAGTGTTGAAAGTTGAGCATGAAGGACATGTGGAAAAACCACAAAGTTGGACCGGAAAATAGATAGGCAGACACACGTCTCCTAGTAGAAGGAGTCAAAACTCCATTGATTTTGTCATGCCTTGGGAATTCGCGAGGTAAGAGCATGAGATCTCGACATTGAAACTTGTGAAGTCTCGAGTAGTGATAATGCGAGTAGAAAACTCAACATCGCTTCTCGGGGTTTTGTGAAAGGAAGGTGCCAAGGTTGGACGTTGAATCTCATGAAGTGGCGAGTAGCGAGAGGAGCTAGCATTAAGCGTAGCTAATGGTCACACGCGGAAGGTGCTGATAAAAAAAGAGCTACACCCATTTCGTGATCTCGGGTATCGTGGGATTGAGAAGGAAGAGTCGGGAGTCACGACTCATGAAATCGTGAGTTGCGATTTGCGACATGTGCCTTTGGAATTTGGGCCTTGGTCATAGTGTTGTGGTCACACGAAAAGATGGAGCCCAAACCTAGTGATGTTTTCACAGGGGAGATTTCGAAAGGACCTGTGGATTGATAATTTGTGATTCTAGTAGGGAATCTAAAGAGCCGATTCGGCTCGAGGGAGATAAAGAATGATCCTGTGAGTGGATCTCATCTCGAGGGCCGATTGGTCTATGTCAATACCTATTTTAAAATACCTATACACACAACTCTTGATGAATTGGTCAGTATCCATATCTATCTTGATGATCTAATTGTGTAACGTTAAAGGACTGATAATTACCTCAGAGTTCCAAGTGTTATTTTTGGGTCCCTTCCAAATTGATTTTGTCCTGGATAATAACTCTTGCATTCTAAAGGATTTACAGGAGCAATTGTTCTCCTACAACACTAATGGTTCTCGCTTGAAATATTGCAAGGGACCAACATGAAAAGTTCTAATGTTGTTTGGATTTTTAGTATACTAGTAACCTAGCTCTTCTTTCATCTTGCACTTTTTCTTTTTTTCCTTACAATAGTATTATTTATGCTTTATGTTTTAAGCATTTCCTACTATTTTTTCATTTCTATCAATTTTATTTTTATTGTTTTAATTTTTGGCAACCTTATTCTGTGAGGATTCCTATTGCTTCATCATATTTTTAATTGATTTTGGCCGAAAATAGGATGTTGGATCATTTTTTCCATAGTGACACTCCTACAAAGCATTGTTAGTCAATAACAATCAATCTTACACAGTTATTGCAATGTTTCCCCTGAAGGCACACTTGAATTTGTTATCTATTTCCATTGTTGTCTTATAAAGAAGTGGTTATCTCCCACTTCTTCTAGTCATTTCTTCATTCATCGAGATCTTAAAGAGCAAATCTATAAATTTTCTCCTTGAAGTAAATAGAAAATTTTGGTTGAATGATTATGCATACAGGGATAAATCCCCTCATAATTAAGACTTTTCATGAGTTATTCCCAAATCCCTAGTTATTTTTCCATTAAATTTGTTCACTTCCCCCTGTTGCATAATCTTCCTAGCTATATCTTCTTGACATGTTGTTCTTGATCTACGAAACCATGAGTTCTGAGTTCTAAATCTATTGAAAACAAATTTCCCTATGGACTCGCCAGTTTGTTGACAATTAAATTCGCAACGAAGTTTTTTCCTGCAAATTGTTGCTAAAGCTTATTATTATAAATCTAAAAGGATAAATAATACTAGTAGGTGGGACCCCCTTGTACATTGGAGATCATATATGGTTCTTATTTGATGTTTGTGCTACTATTCGACACTGCTTACATGGTTGATGAGATCTTTTTTTTACTAGTGACGGATAAAGCATGTTATGTGTTTTTTCTATTTCTCTAGTCTCAATTTTCATGTTATGATGGTCATGTTATCCATTTCTATCATTGCTATCCATTCTTCTATTCATTACTGTGACACCTGCAAAATAAACATGTTAGCAACAACACATAAGAGAAATTGAAAATAAATAAAAACAACCTAAGAAAAGTGCAAGGGGAAGATATGAAACTATGCTTTTATGCTACATGCATTGAAATTTAAATGGTCATTGTTAACCCTAGCAATAAGCTAATAGTTATGTGATTTGTCGAGTTATATGGAACATGGTTGATTTATGTTATAATTTGGAAATGGATAAATGTGATTATGGGAAGAACTATTGGAAATTAGAGGGTGATGGTTTCGATACATGGTTTAATTGAATGAGTTAATGGGAAGCTCGTTGGCATGTACTAAGAAATTAATTGACTGGGGGTGGAGGCGACGTGCATTTACTACATGTCACCCTTAATCTTTCCACTGGCCACCACCCTAGTTAGGCTATTGTTCATCTGTGTTTGTTGTGGTTAGGCTTCGATTTTCAAGAAGAGGAAGAACAGCTCAACCAACTTGCATTTTTAAGGTGCTCTTGGTTAGAGTTATGCCTTTTTTCCATGCATGAATTTTTTCTGGTTATGAAAGAGATAATGGCTCGGTATGTATGGGTTTGTTCTTTCCTTAAGTTTGGAAACTTTGTTAATTGGTGATATCTTTCTGGAATGAATCTTTGTTGGTTTTCATTGCAATAAAGTTTGAGGTCACAGTGTTATTGGTTGTTTTGAGTGTTGGCAACCGTAAAGGCTCTCTCTCATCCTTGTTGGTTTTAGTCGGTGGGTTTCATTTGGTTTAGAGTGGCTGGTTGTTTCCACTCTTTTGTATCCCATACCCAGTCTTTTTTTGTTATGGGGTTTACTGGTTTTGAATGCCTTGTGTCACTGTGCATTGTTCACTTGGGTATTGGGTTGTTCATGTTACTAATGTTGCGCAATGGATTGTGAAGGTTCTTTTTCCAAAGGGATTGCTTAAGGAGACTTATTTCTCGACCCTGTTCTATCTGAGTATTCTTGGGTTGATTGGGAAACCATGAGGGTTATTCCCTACGTGTTCTAAGTGTTGTTACAGAACCAGAAGGAAGCCTGGCTCCTATGTTCTTAGTCTCTCCTATCTGACACGAGAACTATCACCTTGTCTGCAAAGTTAATTGTGGTATACCATGTGTCAACCATTGATCTTATAGGTTCTCACCAATGATGGGAGTTGAATCCATGTCCCCCTGTGTTGGTCCATAGAGAAAAGCCTCATCTTCCCAAGCCCAAGTTTTCATAGAGGAAACTGTTATGACCGTCGGGTATATTATTGGTCGCTATGAATTGTTGGTATATTGTCAACATTGCTTGTTTTTTGGCTCGTATCTCTTGATTATGTTGATAATGGTGTTGGCTTTGGTATGTAGTCATGACATTGGTTATTATGGAAATCAAATTGATAAACTCAACAAGATAATTGGTTGATTGGAGAATTGGTTTGAATGCAAAGTTATTGTATCTTACATTACAATTGTTGAATGGTTAACCTGACATTATTTTTGATTGATTGAATCACAACATTGCTTCATGCATGATGTGTTGGTATGTGTTATGTTTCTATAGCACGATAAGTTGAGTTAATGTTTTCTATGACTGTATGTTTCAAATTGTCAAATGGAACTTTTGCAATCATGGTAATCATGGCATGACCATCCACTATATATGTTATTGGTATTATTTGATTGCACAATCAGAGAGAGTCACAGTTTTTTTTTTTTAAACAATATGGTTTTTTTCATTTGATCAATTTGTGAGATAAGGTCGGGCATACTATTGTTGCCTTGTTGTATTGGATTGATAGCCCAACATTTTGGATGTCTAGACTCAAAATAGCTAAGACATGACAGTCACAGAAATGATATCACATTTTTTTGAGTGGTCTTTGTATCCCATAGTGTCATATGAATTTAAATGTTGATTGTTGTATGTGTGGTTAAAAGGCAAGTCAGGGTCTTTGTAGTTGAAATATAGATCGTTGTGTTTGACTGTCCACTATGTATGAATATCATATATCTTAACATAGATAAGCATCGATGTTGTGGCAGTATGGTCTCGTTATAATTTAATTGTAGATGAAATTGAGGGATAAGATCAGGCATACTTTTTATGTCTGTGTTGATGAAGGTGGTTGATTTTTGATGCTGAACAGAGTGGAATTAAGTGATTCCTTAGTCATTTGGGAATTGTTTTAAAATATTAAATGGATAAATGAGAAGAACATAACTCCTCTACAAGTTGTTGTGGAATGCATACTGTCTTGTTTTAATGACATTGTCTTACAGATTGACTGTGAACAGTGAGCAAGTTAATGCACATAATTGTTTAAGTTTTACACAGTGGTTGTTCTTTTAGAACAGTGATCATTTTGGTTGGTGTTTGATCTTTTACATTGATTTGGAATGATTGTATGGATTACTAAATTAATTTTATCAACAGTACCCGCTTTCTTTCCCTACCATTATTTTTCTTTCCTCTAATTACAACCCCCTCGCCTTCCCACATTCATTTTTCACTCCTTGTTCTAAAATTTAATTACAGTCAAGAGGAATTATGCATTGAAGCAGTTTGAAGTCGTAGTTTCTTGGTTGGATTATAGTGATATTTTCTTTGATTTACATTATAGTTGATTTTTGTGCTCTTTGAGAAGTAACCATGTTTCTTCCCCCCTCATTTGATCATTTTTCACTCAATACAAAACCCTCGTATATCCCAGAACTTTTGTTCACCCCTTGCTCATCGATAGCAGTTAAACAATTTGTATGGATTGGATTGCATAAGTATGATATAGTGTTGAGACAAAATCTATTTCATATTTTTAAGGAGTTGTCATTTATGGTTGTAAAGGGACTATTTTCTAATAAATCATGCCTACAGGAATGAGATTTTTTAGCTGAGGTGGCCATGGTAGAGGAAACCGAGGTAGAGGTAATTGGAATAGAGGCCCAAGAAGGACAAGATTCTCCATACACTTTGATGTTGACTCGCAAGAGTTAGGCCAGTTGTTTCAGGTCAGATTTTTCAATTGGATTGGGCAAGGAGTGGTCCAACCTAGGCCTAAAAGGCTTCCCTTCCAAGCTCCACAAGCCCCTGGTATTCCCATGGCCCCTCATGTCTCATTGCAACTCGAGGTTCCTCAAAACGACAGATGGCAAGAGATTGTCCACTCGATAGTCTCCCAACATCGTGGTTGGCGCAATTTGTCCTTACCTAATCCACCTCCTAACAATCAGATTGTCCAAGTTGCACCTGTGCACTCACTAGTTCAGTCCTCTTATGCTAGCAAAAGGTTAAAAATCGAAGCCCACCATGCGCTTGACAAAGGAAAAGCCAATGTTTCCCCTTCCTCACCCTCCAATGGCTCTGATAAATTTGTGTCTTCCCAAATCCATTTGGGGGATTATTGTTCTCACGTTATCAATGAGATTAGGCCTAAAGGCTCAGTGCAACCAAAGGAAAATTTAGAAGAATCAAAGGGTGACAATAACAATCAAGGAAAGATTGCATCTTAGAGTGGGAAATATGGTTTTTGAGTTTTTTATGTTATTTATCGTTGATGAAAGTTGACTTCAGAAGTTTTGGACAACATTTTTTCTTTGGATATATGAGTAATATATTTTTTGAAAATAATTTAAAATATCAATGAGCTAAATTGTTGAATGTTAATGTGATGATGAGCATCACAAGGAGGGGTGTTTGTCTTAATTAACTAGTTATGTTATGATTGGTAAGAGTTAAAGGGAGTTACAAGGGGTCCCACCTACTAGTTATTATTTATTTATAGCCCTTATTATGATTCTTACTTTTCCCCATAACTAAAAAGTTGGTTGAGTTTTTAGTTAGCTTAACTAATGAGGTAGTTCAACTACTTCAACCAATTCTAATTTTCTTAAAAGAAAAGGATAGTGGGGAACAAGAGGAGGATAGAAGGAGAATCACACTAAGGTTTTCTCTTTGGATTTATGCTGAGATAGTTCAATTTTCATTCATTCCTTAATTTATCATAAGCCTAATTCTTTTTTATGATAGCAGGGTCTTATTGTAGATAGCAAGATTCAGGTCTGAATTGCATCATTCAGACACTTGTTCTTTAGAGGTATTGATCTATATTTGATAGTCTATGTAGACTTGTCTTTTTGTGAATTAGTTTTCATGACTGACAAAGGCTATTGTGCAGAGTCGAGTGGGAAATAATCTGTGGCAAGATGATCCAGCTTTTAGAGTTTAGTTTTTTATTTTCCATCAGAGGTCCTTTTGTATGTTCCATCGGGGATGTCTAAGTTTGACTTTGGTCTGAAATTTCCTCATGAGATTTTGTAAAGAGAATGACTCTTTGGTGAATTGGAGTGAAATAAAGGATTTCTTTATGTCTCATCTGTCTTGATTATCATCTTGGTGTCTTTACTTCTGTCTCTACATTTATTTCAGCAACAATTTTATTCATAAAATCACATTTAAGTGAATTTTCTAGCAAGCTTTTAATTGTAAAAAAGAGAAGCCTAAGAACTTGTAATCAATACTTGTGAGTTAGTATTTTATTTTTGATGGCTATAAACATAGGGTGAAATTCCATTGTATTTTTATTTAGCCAAGCAAAATATGAAAATGCTTGAGTACGATCATTTCATATATTTTCATCAACAATCACCTTGATGTAGGAGCATTGCTCCATGTCAGCAGTGTGCCAGCCAAATAGCACATCCAGCATGCATTTAATGGAGAAAGGGAGAGGCACAACCCTCTCAATTTTGAAATTCAAAATTTCAATAAATGTTGTAAGGCTTTTAATGCCAGACCATGCCTTTGTATAGGTAGTGGTTGAGGTTTCCTTTAATGGTTGCCTGCATCAAGCCCATGATGTAGTCAGGACTAGGCATCCATTTATGTAAGGTAGCCGTAGGAGCCGCTTTGTGATGGGATAGCGCAGAGATGTTGAGGTTGAGGATAAGCTCAAGAGAGCCCTCTTTGTAAGTAAAGGGTGATAGGACAAAGAATGAGAGAGATAGGAGGAGAGACCAAGGCAGAGAGGTCTCGAGAGAGAGCTGAGACTTGTTACAGTCCAGTCTTTGTAAACATTTGTATAGACATACGGATTAATAGAAAAGTAGTTTTTCCTACATAATGTGTGTTTGATGTTTACATGTTTTTACGCATTTCATGTTTAAATGCATAACTGGTGAAGTATTTCATAAGTTTCAATTTCATCCCGTCTTGGAGTTTTTGAGTGAAAGGAGTGCACATAGTCCGCAAGGTGTGTGTTTACAGAGGTGAGACAACCTCAGGAAAGCTCAAGAGGGATAGCATTGAACCTTCATCAACAGAGGTGCAAGGAGTGCATAGAAAGGAACTATATCTCGAGTTCAGGGAAGACAAAACTAATCAAGGTTCTGTAGAGCTCTGCAAAGAGGGCATTGAGCGAGTGCATAGAGTGCACTAGGGAACTCTATTTCGAGTTATAAGAAAAGAAAACTATTGAAGAGAAAACACTCACAGGGTTGTTGAATACTCTGTAGGATCTACAAGGTGTGCATCAAACAAGAGAATGCCAGGTGGGCATAAGGAGTTTTCTTTCAAGAAAACTTCTTGAATCTGAGTTATTCAAGATCCTTGAATGCAAAGTGTGCATAGGAGTAAATATCTGAGGGGACAAAGCTCAAAAGGGATAGCGTTTCTATAATGCAGATGAGACCCAAAGGAACTAGGCTCACAAGAGGAAGAGTCGAAGGTCGAGACATTCAAGACTTAGAAAATATTCTAAGTCAAAAAGCCAAGAAAGCTCAGGAGGAAGAGCAAAACTGTCGTTGGATCAACACTTGGAAGATGAGATCTGGACCATTAGATTAGTGTTCAGATAGGAGGAGCACACATAGGAGATGTTCAAATCCGAGCTGTCAGATCTGGAGGCATGGATCAACATTTGTTGATCTCAAAGTAAGGTGCACATGGTTTAAGTTTTTTGGCATTTCGTGTACCGGGAAACATAAGAGGGAGAGTCTTTTGACTCCCAAAGATGTGAAATTGTGAAAATGCGCTAGTCATTGGATCGAGAGTGTAGTGTCATGAGAACTGTTGGATCAAGGATACGTGCATGGGGTTTAGTCCCTGGGAGTTTCATAGAAGATTATATCTGGGTGATCACATATAGTGTAGAGGACCGATAGCCATCAGATCCACAAGAAGGTGTGTGGGGTTTAATCCCTGGGAAGCCACATAGAAGGGTAGAACGGATGGCAGAAACTTCAAGGGAAAAGTGTCAATTTTTCGTGAGCCATCATATCAAGAAAAGATGCCTGACGTTTAACCATCGTAAGAGCAGAGGAGAGAGGACCTATCAAAGTCCCAAAAGCATTTGGGACCATCCATCTCAGAGGACACATGTCAAGAGACCCACATTTTGGGGATTCAGACACCAGGAGACTGAGAGTGAAGAGTCTCCAAAAATTATGAAAGGAGAATTTGCGAAAGGACCAGGACCGTCCATCAAGGAGGACACGTGGCAACTGGTCAACATTTCGTAGAAATCACCGAAAGGACCAGGACCATCCATCAAGGAGGACACATAAAAAGAGGTCAAGGTTTCGGGGAAAGGCCCAAAATATTTTGAGCTATTGATCCAGTGGGATCATAGCCATTGGTTCCAGAAGGTCCTAAGCCATTGATCTCTCAAAGGGAGAGATTTCGGCATTTCATGGACCGGGGATTCGAAAGACAAAGGAGAGGGATTCTTGCATCATGATTCCCTGAATCACAAAACCCCGAAAGTGTTCGGAGGAATAGCACCAGGTCACAGGATCAAGTCACATGGAGAAGGTTTAAGGTAGGAGCCAAGGAGCCCTTAAGCCCTTTTCAAGTTTCGGCATTTTGAAAGACAGAGAACAGGGGAACGCTTGCATCGCGATTCCTCGAATCGTAAAAGCCGATAGTTTTTTGGCATTAAGAACGTGGACACAAAGTGGTGGTCACGTGGATGGAGGATAAGGGAGGAGCCAAATCCCGTTAATCCCTTTTCAGCATTTCGGGACCCGGGAGTTTGAAGGACCTAGAATCATTTGCAGCTAGAATTGCAAAATCGTGAATTACGAAATTCTTAAAAGTGGATCGTGGTCACGGGTAGTGGTCACATGGTCGAGCATTACGGGAGGAGCCAGCTATGGAGTTAATTCCTTTGCAACATTTTGGAAAACAGGAGTTCAAGAGTGAAGGAGTCATGAGACAGGGAATCTTGACTCGCGAAATCTTGAAATGCGACAAGCACCTTTTGGACAAGGCCTGTGGTCATAGCTAGTGATCACGTGGGGGTGAAGCTTGTGCTTAGTGCTCAGATGCACAAGCAGGTTTCAATAAGGGACCCTTGGATTCATTCAAAGGGTTCCAGCAGAGAACTAGAGGGCCATTTAAGCTCAGAAGAAGATCAATCCAGAGACTGGAGGTCGCAGAAACCTGCTAAGGTAGGGGGACTGCATCAAGTGGTATCAGAGCCACTTTTTGTCTGTAGATTGTAGGCAGAGGGAGGTAAAGTAGATCAATAAAATACTCCAATACACACCATCAAGTGGTATCATAGCTCTACAAATCTTATGTTTTCATATCACAGATAAGAGGAGGACTGTGAAGGGATACAGTCTGATACCATCATGTGGTATCATAGTTGATATTTTTGTCTCTAGACTTTAGGTGAAGGAGACAACAGGTGAAGGAGGAGACATAGTAGTGATTCTATATGAATATTGTTGCAAGGTGTGTAGCAAATGATAGACAACCAGGCGAGCTATAGGAGGACATGGAGATTCTCTCAGACGTAGAGTGATCCATACACTTGCCAGGAGGGTAGGTGAAAGATGGAAATGGATATTGAAGGCCATGAGTGTGGTGGAAGAGTAGACCACCAGTAGATGAGTAAAGAAGTGATTGTATAAGAACTCTCTGAGATAAGGGAGAGAATGGAACAACTGACATTGAAGATGTAGCAGGAGGCAAAGATACACTGGAGGTACGAATGGCCTCTGAACAGGAAAGCCAAATGGCCTGTTCAAAATTTGTTGGCAAGGAAACAACAACAAGAGTTGATGAAGTCGCTAAGGTATGCTGAAATCCTTAGTGACATAGAGCTGGTTTGCATCTGTGAGCTAGAAGTCGAAGAAACCCTCAGTGATGAGGAAGAGGGATCAGTTTCAGATCTCATAAATTGCCAGGAGGGTAGGGATGAATTTTCAAATTTCTAGGTGGGCAATGAAATGAGATCATTGGAGGATCTCATATATTGTCAGGAGGATAGCCATGGAAATTCATATTGCCAGGTGGGTAATGGTATGAGATTAATAGAGGATCTCATAAACTACCAGGTGGGCAGAAGTGGACTTTCAAGTTACTAGGTGGGAAATGGAAAGAGATCAGTGGAAGGTCTCACGTACTGCTAGGGGAGCAGTGGTGAAAGTTTAGATTGCCAAGTGGGAAATGAGATGGGATCAAATGATCTCATAGACTGCTAGGTGGGCAGCAGAAAATTCCCAAATTGCTAGGTGGGCAAGGGGAAAGAGGTGAGACTACCTTAAAGTCTCATGAACTCAGAGGAGATTTCATATCAGCAAGGAGTGTTGATAGGAGAGAATCATAAGATAATTCTGATCATTGGAGGAATAGAGGTATTCCTACCAGGTAGTCTAATTGAGGCCAGAGCATGTGTTGCAGATACAGCAACAACAAGAGGACAACCACCAGAAACTGTCATGGAGGAAGAAATGGAGCATACACTAACATTTTCCCAAGAAGAAGAAGATGAGCATTCAACATAATGACTCAAAATTTTCAGCCAGGAAGCTGGAAAGGAAATCACTATAGTACTGAAAGGTGCAGAAGAAGAAGAATAAGAAGAGGAAGAAGACAGCATGGATTTTGCTAACCCATGTGAAGAATTGGAATCCCTGGAAAGGAGAGTGATGGTGCAAATTTTTCACATAGAATAGGCTAAGTTGGAAGAAGGTAGTGGAGCATACCAGCCTGGGGAGAGCTGGAAGAAGTTGGAAGTATGTCAGCAGGAGAAATGGTAGCAGCAGAACTACCACAGGAAGAATCTGAGCAGTAGTTCAGTGAGGATATTACAAAGCTAGAGTCTGTAGCAGAGTGGCCACTTAGTGCCACAAAGAGAGATAAATATAGCAGGGGAGATCTAGCAGATCTGCCCATTGAAAAGACAGAAGTGCGGCAGAGAAGACTACATACAACGAGCCAGCCACTGGAGCAGTTGGACGAGGTAATTGAAGAAATCAAAAGGCTGATGTTAAGTTCAGGAGCAAAGACTTCTAGCAACGAGAATCTGAGTAGAAGGGATCCTGCAAGAGCAATAGGGTAGCAACAACAACAACAACGAAGCAGAGGAGTAGATGGACAACTTCAAGGGAAAGTTTGGGATCTAGGTGGATTTCAACACTGGAGAAGAGGAGCTCATGATCAGGAGATCATGATTTTTCCAGCTGAGGAGTATGATGCAGGAGCATCGCTCCATGTCAGCAGCATGCCAACCAACCAACACATCCAGCATGCATTTAATGGAGAAAGGGACAGGCCCAACCCTCTCAATTTTGAAATTCAAAATTTCAATAAATGTTGTAAGGATTTTAATGCCAAACCACGCCTTTGTACAAGTAGTGGTTGAGGTTTCCTTTAATGGTTTCTTACAGCAAGTCCAGGAGGTAGTCAGGACTAGGCATCCATTTATGTAATGTAGCCATAGGAGCCGCTCTGTGATGGGATAGCTCAAAGATGATGAGGTTGAGGATAAGCTCAAGAGATCCCTCTTTGTAATGAGAGCACGATAGGACAAAGAATGAGAGAGATAGGAGGAGAGACCAGAGTAGAGAGGTCTTAAGAGAGAGATGAGACTTGTTACAGTCCAGTATTTATAAACATTTGTATAGACATACGGATTAATAGAAAATTAGTTTTTCCTACATACTATGTGTTTGATGTTTACATGTTTTTATGGATTTCATGTTTAAATGCATAACTGGTGAAGTATTTCATAATTTTCAATTTCTCCCTGTCTTGGAGTTTTCAAGTGCAAGGAGTGCACATAGTCCGCAAGGTGTGCATTGACAGAGGTGAGACAACCTCAGGAAAGCTCAAGAGGGATAGCGTTGAACCTTCATCAGTAGAGGTGCAAGGAGTGCACAGTAAGGAACTCTATCTTGAGTTCAGGGAAGACAAAACTACTGAAGGTTTTGTAGAGCTCTTCCAAGAGGGAATTGAGCGAGTACATAGAGTGCATTAGGGAGCTCTATTTCGAGTTCTGAGAAAAGAGAACTGTCGAAGAGAAGACACTCACAGGGTTGTTGAATACTCTGTAGGCTTTGCAAGGTGTGCATAGAACAAGAGAACACCAAGTGGGTGTAAGGAGTTTTCTTTCAAGAAAACTTCTTGAATCTAAGTTATTCGAGATCCTTGAACGCAAAGTGTGTGCAGGAGTAAATCTATGAGGGGACGAAGCTCAGAAGGGACAAAATTTATATAACGCAGATGAGGCCCAAAGGAACTTGGCTCGTAAGAGGAAGATTCGAAGGTTGAGACCTTCGAGACTTAGAAAATATTCTAAGTCAAAAAGGCAAGAAAGCTTAGGAGGAAGAGCATAGTTGTCATTGGATCAACACTAGGAAGATGAGATCTGGACCATTAGATTAGTGTTCATATAGGAGGAGCACACATAGGAGATGTTAAAATCTAAGTCGTCAGATATGGAGGCATCGATCAACATCCATTGATCGCGAAGTAAGCTGTGCATGGTTTAAGTTTTTTGGCATTTCGTGTATTGAGAAGCATAAGAGGGAGAGTCTTTCGAATCCTAGAGACATGAAACTATGAAAACATGCTAGCCATTGGATTGGGAGTGCAGTGGCATGAGAGTTGTTCCATAAAGGATACATGCACAGGGTTTAGTCCCTGGGAGATGCACAGAATATTAGATCTAGGCTGTCAGATCTAGTGTAGAGGACTGATAGCTATCGGATCCAGAAGAAGGTGCATGGGGCTTAATCCCTAGGAAGCTGCACATAAGGGTAGAATGGACAGTAGAAACTTTGAGGGAGAAGTGTTGATTTGTCATGAGTCATCAGATCCAGAAAATATGCCCAAGGCTTAACCCTCGTAAGAGCAGAGGAGAGAGAGGACCTATCAAAGTCCTGAAATCATTTGGGACCATCCATCTCAGAGGACATGTGTCAAGAGACCCACATTTTAGGGATTTAGACACTTGGAGATCGAGAGTGAAGAGTCTCTAAAAATCATTAAAGGAGAATTCATGAAAGGACTAGGACCGTCCATCAAGGAGGACTCATGGCAACTGGTCAGCGTTTCTTAGAAATCACCAAAAGGACCAGGACCTTCCATCAAGGAGGACATGTGGAAAGCGGTCAAGGTTTCGGGGAAAGGCCCAAAATATTTTGAGTTTTCGATCCAGTGGGATCATAGCCATTGGTTCTAGAAGAGCCTAGGCCATTGATCTCTTAGAGGGAGAGATTTTGGCATTTCGTGGACCAGGGATTCGAAAGACAAAGGAGTGGGATGCTTGCATCACGATTCCCTGAATCGCGAAACCCTGAAGGCATTCAAAGGAATAGCACTAGGTCACAGGATCAGGTCGCATGGAGAAGGTTTAAGGGAGGAGCCAAGGAGCCATTAATCCCTTTTTGGGTTTTGTCATTTCTAAAGACAGAGAATAGGGGAACACTTGCATCACAATTCCCTGAATCGCGAAAGCCGGTAGAGTTTTTGTGTTAAGGGTGTGGACATAGAGTGGTGGTCACGTGGAAGGAGGATAAGGGAGGAGAGAAATCTCGTTAATCCCTTTTCGACATTTCAGGACCCAAGAATTTGAAGGACCTAGAATCATTTGCAACTGGAATCGAGAAATCGTGAATTACAAAATTCTGAAAAGTGGATCATGGTCATGGGTAGTGGTCACATGGTTGAGCATTAAGGGAGGATCTAGCTTTAGAGTTAAGTCCTTTTGGACATTTCGACATCTGGGAGTTCAAGAGTGAAGGAGTCATGAGAGAGGGAGTCCTGACTTGCGAAATTGCGAAACGTGATGAGCACCTTTCGGAAAAGGCCAGTGGTCAGAGTCAGTGATCACATGGGGGTGAATCTCACGCTTAGTTATCTGACGCATAGGTGGGTTTCAATAAGGGACCTGTGGATTCGTTCAAAGGGTTCCAGTAGAGAACCAGAGGGTCATTTCATCTCAGACGAAGATCGATCCAGAGACAGGGAGGTCGTAGAACCCTACTGAGGTAGTGGGACTGCATCACACCTCAACCTATATCATCAATACCATCATCCAAATATGATATGTAACTCTATAACATAGATGGTGTATGTGATCATAGACCTGCAAAACTTCCTTAACTTCAACAACAAGAGACTATCATTTTCATCAAACTTTACTTTAGTCTCACATGACGAATTTTGCATTAGTCAACAACCCTAAATTGAAACACTCATAAATCTGTACCTGTAATGAATGAAGGTCTAAAAATGGTACAAAATGTTCTTTAGTGTCTTTTCTGCAATTTCTCTAGGCTTCACTTCTTGGAATCTCCTAGAAAAGGATTTATAGAAAAAATGATAGAACTTGTTGAATTCTAGATTATTCTAGAGAGCTAACTTGTAGAGCATGGCATGCATTGAATATTTGTTGTGTTAGCACCAATATTATTTTTAGCACCTGACCACCATCAAATATCTCCAAGGGTCAGTTTCAAAAGGAAGATTTATCATTTCTTATCTTCATTTTACATTTGCAACTGTGCACTAAATAACTCACTCTGCACTACAAACTCAATTGTGCACTACAAACTTCACTCTCCACTACAAACTCAACTGCATGCTACAAACTCAATTGTGTGTTGCAAACTTGACTGTGTGCTTCAAGCTCGACTGTGCGATGCAAACTCAAAAAAATCATATTTTCATAATAAATTTTAAATTTTGATCTTGGTTCCTCTAAAATTTGGTGTGGAGAAGCACCATATAACCATTGAATTGCTGACCAAGAATCAACCTGACCCAGCTCATCATTTGGGAGAAACATTGAAATAATCACCTATAGGAAATTTGCAATGAATCCTGAAATTGTGTTGCTAACTCTAACAGTCTGATAAAGCTAAGATGTAGGAGTGTTTCCACCTATCTGAGAATATTCAAATGGGTTCTCATAGATAAATTAGACACTAAGGGACACTTGTACCTAATATTCAGCTCCACTAAATCTCCATGCAATGCGTTGGTTGTAGTTGCATTTATTTTAAAAGACAGTTTCCAGGAATCAAGGAATTAGTTGGATTTTATGTTTGCCACATATCTCTAAAGCATAGAATCCAATGCATGGAGTAGGTTGCAACCTCCTTGAGATATTATTGATGTAATTTTCTATTTAATGAGTGAGAGGACTCCAAATAGGAACTAGAGAGAGTTAGAGGAGATATTGAGGAAGTTTAGCTGTGTATGTTGATTTGAAATCCTGTTGGGCATACCAGAATGTAACATTTCTGCCATTATAGATTTATGAGAATTCTTACTATCATATTTTGTTTTCTTTGTTTTAAATTTTACATTTTCATCTTGCTTGAATGAATTTAAGACATTGAGGATCATTGCTTGATGATTATTTCTTCTTAGTGTTATCTACTTCATTCTTATGTTCATCATTATATATCCCTTTTGTCTGGTAGGTAGCCTGATTTCCTTTGATATGTAGAATGTTATGAATCCATTCCCAATGGAATGTCTCTGTAGAAAGTTTGATGCTATCTTTATTTTTCTTTATTAATAATCCACCAACCCTAAAATTTATTTAATTATTCAAATTCTAATGGGTATTAGGCTTACACCTACAACAATCTAGGTGTGATTTCTAGTGCTAACATTTTTGGCCCCACTGCCAGGGACAAACTTGAATATATTCCCTGGGAGAACAACAAATATTAAATCTAGTCTTTGATGGTGAACAAAGTTTTCTTACATAGTACAGACTACATCATTCACCTCGCGACTCCATGAAGGAGAGATGACTCACAATTTCAGAATGTTAAAGGAATTTGTTGTTGTTTTGGCTCGGAGTTTTGCACCTCTTAACTTTTCTGCAGTTGATGGCTTCCCACATCCAGTACCTCATATATCATAATGGGGATATTTTCTACTTGTATTCATAGAAATGAAGGAGGATAATCCTGCACAACACCTCATTATGTTTAATCAATGTATGGATCAGTTAGATATACGTCATGAGGATGTGCTCATGAAAATGTTCATGTATTCACTAGAAGGACACAATCGAGGATGGTATAGATCTCTTGCTCCCTTAAGGATTTCATCATTACAAGATTTTCATACACTGTTTCATCATCATTTCAAAATATTTTATCCAACTGATCTTATTTTTGAAAAATGTTGTAAAAAAATTGAATTCTACATCCAACATTCATTTAGTAATTCTTTTGGTTATAAGGATGAAGCATAAATAAATATTGAACATGTAGATGAGGAATCATCCCCATGTAACACCTTTTCTAGTTCTTTAGTTTCTAAAGAAGAATCTATTGATTGTTTTAATGATAAGGATGTTAGTGATAGCAACATTGTAGACACATTTTTCCTTGAGACGAATGTCTCTAGCAATTTTGAGGCTGCTCCAAAGTTTCATGAAGATCAACTTGTTTCTTTTAAGTATTCACATTACAAAGAACTAATGTACACATCAACATATGATAGCTATGAAAATGATGGTTGTCATGAAGAAATAGTTGTAGAATAAGATTTTCCTCGGGTCTTTCAAGAAGTTTACTACGATGTGTTTTCACTCATCATTGAAGAGAAGGATGATAAACATGTCCATGAGATTGTGTGTGTTCAAATTTAACCTTTTCATGATAAATTTGAAAATATACATACTCTTGTAAAATATCATGAAGACAAGCTTCATTTTCATCCTTCACTTGAAATATTTGAAAATGGTGGAAATATATTGCAGTAGTCTTTCGTTTTTTAGAATAGGAGAGATCATAATGTTATTCACATAGAATATTCATAATAGAAGAAGCCTTGTCCTTTGCATCATCCCAAAAAAATTTGTCACGAGTTTCATGATCCATTAGCCGATTGGATGGAGTCTCTGTTTTCAAAATCTTCACACACTGACAGTTTGGGCATGGTGTTTCTTTTCTGCTGTGAGTATGAGCTATCTGATAATTGTTTGTTGAATACATTAAATTATTTTTATGCTTTTTCAGACAAGTGTAAGCATAAATCCATGCCAATAGATCACTTGCTTGGTTGGATATTTTGGAAATTTGTGTATACATTATCTAAGTGTTTTTTAATTTGGTTAGTATAGGAATTGTAAATAAATAATCTTGGTGTTTCAATCATTTCCCTCAGTTTACACAGTGTGTGAATGTTTTAATTTCCAATAAAGAGAAGAAGTATACTTCAGGTAGGAACATTTCACAGTTTGTAGCTCAGGTCGATTATAGTCCATGATGGCAACTACAAGTTTCATATTTTCAAAATGGATAATACACTTGAACTACAAGTTCTTGGAAGCTCCCAGGCATCATTCCATTCACCATTATGAGCCAATGTTAGCACCAATATTGTTTCTAGCACCTAGCCATCATCCAACATCTCCAAGAGTCAGTTTCAAAAGGAATCTTTATCATTTCTTATCTTCATTTAGATTTGAAACTATGCACTACAAACTTCACCGCGTGCTACAAAATCAATTGCATGGTGAAAAATTTAGTGCGTGCTGCAAACTCAACTGTGTGATGCAAACTCAACTACGCATTGCAAATTCAACTGTGTGTTGCAAACTCAAGAAAATCGTATTTTCATAATAAATTTTCAATTCCGATCTGGGTTATTCTGAAATTTGATGTGGAGAAGAAGCATATTACCATTAACTTTTTGACCAAAAAAAATCATGACCCAGTTCGATGTTTGGGAGAAAACTGGAAATCATCACCTATAGGAAAGTTTGCAACAAATCTTGAAATTGCCCTGCGAACTCTAATAGTCTTATAAATCTAAGTTGTATGAGGGTTTCCACCGATCTAAAAAGGTTTGAATGGGTTCTTAGAGATCGGTTAGACACCAAGGGAAAATTTAGCCTAATATTTAGATCCACTAAATCTCCATGCAATGAGCTAACTGCAGTTGCATTTATGCTAAAACACAGTTTCCAGGAATGAAGGAATTAGTTAGATTTTTTGTTTGCCACATATCTCTAAAGCATAGAATCTAATGCATGGAGTAGGTTGCGACCTCCTTAAGATATTATTGATGTAATTTTCTATTTAATGAGTGATAGGAATTCAAATAGGCAATAGGGAGAGTTAGGTGAGAGCTTGAGGCATTTTAGCTATGTATGTTGATTTGTAAGCTTGTTGGGAATATCAATATGTAACATTTATGCCATTAGAGATTCATGAGAGTTGTTAATATCATATTGTGTTTTATTTGTTTTACATTTTATATTTTCATCTTGCTTGAATGAATTAAATACATTGAGGATCAATGATTGTTCATGAGTAGGAGATTCATGAGCTGCAATGGATTTGTAGTGATTGCCTTCTTTCATGATTTTTGTTCAAGTATTTTTTTTATTCATTTTGCAAAGAGGATTACTTCTTAATGAATATTTATTCCTAGTGTTATCTACTTCATTCTTATGTTCATCATTATACATCCCTTTTGTTTGGTAGGAAGATTGAATTTCTTTGATTTGTAGAATGTTATGACTCCATGCCCAATGGAATGTCTCTATAGATAGTCTACTTCTCTCTTTCTTGTTCTTTCTTACTAATCCACCAACCATAAAATTGATTTAATTATTCAAATTCTGATGGGTATTAGGCTTACACCTAAAACAATATAGGTGTGATTTGTAGTGCTAACATGTTATATGTATATGAACATGGTAAACAACATACTACAAATTGTAATATAACAAATTCATTTAGTCTTACTGAATTTTGACCTGTTATGAAGAAGTTATGACTTTTTTACCAGGAACCCTTATTTTAGACTAGTTTCAGGACTATAAACAAAACCTATCATCCACAGAGTGTAACTCCCAAATTACAATGACCAACAAAATGAAATGTTTATCACAATTACTTGGATATGTTGTCTCAACAACCTCTAGATTTCACTATGTGAATAATTCTAGAAAAAATGTTATTGCAAAAATGGTGAGATGACCTGTAAATAACATACCTTAGAAAACATCATCAAAATTCTTTATCCACCCTTGAATTTTGACCTTATTTGCTTCACGTTCACTATGAAATTCACCTTATATCTCCTTCTGTTGCCTCGGCCACTTGTAAATATTCAATATGCTAAATAGAATACTAATGGGAGACCCTTGATATCTTATTTATACTCTCCAAGTAGCTTCCTCTAGAAGTATCCACTTAACCACATTGTCCACTTAACCACTTTGTCCACTTGTCCAGTTTGTTAGTACTAGAAGTCTCACCTAGAATTCTATAGGTGTGAGCCTAATACCCATTAGAAAAATTGTAGGTTTGTTAAAAATAAGAGTTTAGTTCAATGTGTAGGGAATGGGTGATAAGCTCAGTTTAAAACATCAACAAGAAATCTCCACAAAATATACACCAACAAGCAAGTCTTGAATAGTGTCGGACCAACATTTAGAATACAAATGGAATTATGTAAGACTTAGAAGAAAATGTAAAACACATGCATCAGGTTACATCAAGTAATTATGAAACACACACAGTAGAAATATCATCAAGTAGGAACCTCCTAATCAAGAAAAGAGTACTTTGATAACACTTGCACCGGTTAACAAACAATAAATCATTCACTTCATTAATGAACAAGTACTAGGATGAACCCTTCATAAATAGCTAGCATCAAAGTAAGATTGAAACACGAATATGACAATAGGAGAAGAAATTGATCACTAACTATTCAATATTCTTAAGTCTGATACATATAGTATGGAAAATATTTACAGTTGAGAGTAAAGATGTGAGTCTCAATATATGACCATTTTAACCCCCTAATGGAGTTACATTATAGATTAAATAGAAAATTACATTCAAATTATTCCTAGAACTTGCCAACTAGCTCTTACAAAGTATCATGTGCTTTAGAGAAGCGTAGAAATAGGAAAACAACATAAAATATAACAAAATGATATATTCAAGGAAGATTTTGGCAGTATTAAATACAACTGCAGCCAAATCATTGCATGGAGCTTAAATGAATCTATACCTTAGGCACAATTGTCCCTTGATTCTTAATTTATTCTTTAGGAGTAACTCGAAACTTATCTGACAACTAGAAACCCTCCTACATATCAAAATCCAAGTAAATTTTAGGTTTGTAGCACATACGTTGCAAATTGTTATGGTTTTAGCAATTCACAGTTCCTTCAGCCACATGCGTTGTGAACTTTCCTGTAGGTGTCATTTTTCTCTTAAAACATGTCATCTGATGTCAAAGCTATGCAACATCCTTCAAATCTTTGATTATTCCTGCGATAATATCTAAATCACAAAAATGGTTTGCAAAAATATCATATGAGCAACTTAATAATAATATCATAATGTAAAAATGCTCCTTAAAGTTGGAAGCATGCATATATAAAGTCCATAGAAAAACTGATAATTTTGATGCAGAGATGATGCTTCATATTCTTCTCCTAGTGGCCACTCGAGCCAACATGTCTAGGTTTTGTTTTTCATTTTGTTCCTTCAACTGTTGCACTTCCTCCTTCAACTTCCTGTTTTCATATGGATGAGCTCTATTAATCCTGTACACATTCTTCATTTTCCTATGCATAGATATGGATCTCTAAACCCGGTGTTTCTCATTTTTAACAGTTTCTTCACGCATATCTATAGTTATCTTTAGTTGAATCTTGGCATTCATATTTTCCTTCTTAAATTGTTCATTCTCAACCCTTGCCTCTTTCAGTTGTTTCCTGATCGTCTTAAAAGTGGGATCCCTCTCATCAGAAGAAGACTTGATCTAAATGATTTATATTTTATTTTTAAGAGGCTTGGTTTTGATTGTTAGATGAGATCATACTATGGATGTAACTTCTTCCATAGGGACATGCTTCTTTGTTGCTGATCTTATGAATGGCCTTCTAGGATTAATAAATTTTGTAGCAACAGGTGGAGAAATATATAAGTTTATTTCCCTTTAAACTCATTTATTTGTTAGAGGATGTCTACATAGGTGAAGGATTTGCCACAAAATAAGTTTCTTCCTAGAGAGGTTGTGAAGGAACTTCACTTATCTGATCAATAGACTAATAGGACTTATCCTTTTTAGTCATCTTCTGTTTTTTAGTGGAATTTGAATGAATAGTATTTTCAGCAAAAATAGGTGCCTGTTGCTTTTATTGTGGTGTATGAATAACATCTGGTTGAAATCCTGATGCAACTAGGAAAGCATCCCAGTCAGTATTGGTCTTCTTCAACTCTTCTAACACTAGAATTCTGATCAGACTAGAATGAAAGATACTAGTATCCACCTTCTTAGATTTGACCTGAACTCTATCTCACATCTTCCCAAGGCTTCTAAACATATAGAAGGATATATTCAAGGGATATTTTCCAATAAAGTGCATTAATAGTCTAATATGTTATTAGTAGACCATATTAAACCTACCTTCACAAGAAAAATAGCTCCGAATGACTCTAAGAATTTTATCAAAATACTAAAGCATAGGATTTCAAGTTATCTTTTTCATATCTTCAACACTCCCTTGGATAGGTTATCTTCTTGATATTCATTTTTTAATAATTGCTTAGAAAATGAAGAATTTAGGGTCATGGCCTTAAACCAACTTTCTCCATGAAATGGTATCTCTATGGTTGTCGAAATGGACTACTCGAAAACTTCAAAATCCTGTGTACCAACTTTAGTCTTTTTTCCACTGTAATTTAGTGCAAAATTCTTGGCAACCTCAAGATTTCCTCTTTGCATCCTTTCACAAAACATCCCACTCTCTGAAATGGCTCTCTGAAAAATGGGTCTAAGTTTATTAGTTGCAGGTCATCGTGCTTATCCCTAAGAATTTCTCCTCCTTTATGAATTTTCTTACCTTGTTGATTGTCCATGAAATATTAGTATAAACCCTCCTTCTAATAATAGTTTCTACCAAATAATATAATGAAAACTTGATGAATTTAGGGTTTACTGCTTAATTTGTAAGAATCAGGGTTTGCTGGAAAAAATAATTTTTGCTTAATGAAACAGTAAAAAAAATGAAAGACACTGAAGCTAAGAAATGGAGGTAAATATAACAACCTAAAACTCAAAGAATCCTCCATGAGAAAAATTTCCGAGAGACTGTGTAAAACAGAGGGTTTGCAACAAATTGACAATTTGCAGCAACACATTTTAGTGTATGGATTTCATCAGAAAGATTTACAATTTCATAGGTAAGGAGAGGAATATGATGCTGAGTGAGGTGATGTATTTCAAAACTAAGTGAGAGAGAGGTTTTATCAAATGTGTAAAACAACGAATTCATAATGTAGTTTGCAACAAATGGGAGTTTGCAACAACTAGGGTTTGTAGCAAGTAGGGTTTTGACAATAGGATTTTTAGGAAATAGGAATAAATATGAAACAAGTACCTGACATCCAAATCCCACTCCCTACAACAGAGAACCAAGCCTATCATCCCTTTAATCTTCCACCATCAACATCTTCATATATTTTGCAGCAAAATAGTTTGGAGCGCCAATGACCAACAAATCTACTAATCTGTAGTGCTAGTTACAATTCGCAATGAGTTGAACTAGTCTACAACTCCTTCTTTACAAAAGGAAATGGAAATATAAAATGATAAACCGTCCCTTTGAAAACGAACCTTTAGATTTGCTTGATGATGTGATGGCACTAAAAACTAGAGTTCATCATTAGACACTTTTGCAAAAAGATAATCATAAAAAGATTTGGCACATGTACTATTTTGAAATGCTACAAACTTTTAGGAATGTATGTAGCGCAAATCATTTGATAGATGACAAGGAAATTTACGTGTTTGAGTAAATATTTAAAGACCTTGTCATACTCGTTTGGGTCATAACACTTGATGATGATCTTTAAACTAGATATGACCAATTTATTTCCCTCTTTTGCTAATGATGACAACTACCATCATGACACCAAGACTTTGAAAACGTATTTTGATCAGCCTTTATACCCAAGGTAAAGTCACAACCATGATTTATTGACATAATAAATGACTCAAAAACATTTTATAACCTGAACCTATGACTCAAACCTAGAATATTAAATAAATGACTTATACAAGAAGGACTGACCATACGATTTTCAAAGACCAATGGACTCCTTCAGTTACTAAGCTAACAAATTTAAAAAAAAATTGAAAAAATTTGACCCCTATACATCCTATGTGCTAACACACTTAACCAACTTTGTCCACTTAGCAACTTTTTCCACTTAATCACTTTATCCACAAATAGTAAACTCTCCACTTCTAGTTGCAACTAATTTATTTTTAATTGTTTTATTGTTGCAACCACTTAACCCATGACTAACCACTTTGACTGATCAAATTCTTCTAGGAGCTTCTAGAATAATTTGACTTCTTTGACCTTCTAGGGGCTTCTAGATAACTCATGAGGGTTCTCCAACTTCACATGGCCATAACTCTCTAACCGTGAGGATCTATGTGACATTCCACATATCCCCAAAAACTGCATGACATATACTATCCATATGGAACAATTTCTCCTACAAATTCACTGATATTCATTACATTATTCCTTAATCAAACTTGGGATCCCTAACAACACTACTAGGCTACTCAACCAACTAACCAGTTGGACTTTACAAAGCGTCTTCCTGTGGGGGATTTCACCATAAGGGGACCATTTTGGATTTTATCCATTTGGTTCTTCCTATCAACCATGAAATGACATCAATGATCAACAAATTATTATGACACCACTTGACATCAACCCTTTGACAATAATTACATCAATGACCATATAACCAATAATCAATATATCAATGATACAAAGAAATCATTATGACAATACTTGAAATAAACCCTTTTACATCATTCCCTTGACATCAATGACAACATAGTACAAAAATATCCCCCTTTGGCATTCATGGAAACACCAACAATGATGTCAACACCAATCATTGATGGAAACACTTGGACATGGAAATGCTCACACTCCCTCTGTGATCATCAATCCTCATCAATGTTTAGCTCACCACATCAGTGTGATTATATACCCCCCTTTCACATCAATGGAAAATGGTAGTTCTCTACTTGGGGCTTCTCCTCCTGCTTAAACTCTCCTTGGGGATGCTCTCCCTATCTAGATTCCTTTGAGATTCCTATAAATAATATCTCCCCCTTTGGAAAAGGGATATCACGTTGATGCAATGGTGATTAAAGGGATTCCAATAATCTCTCCTCCTGGAATCATGTTGTTGCAACCAATCATGGGAAGAAGAATAATTACCCATGTGGGTATGTCTCCCCCTATCTTCTCTGCAAGATGAACAATATGCTACCACTGTAATCTGCTTCTGCTGCAAATGTTACTTCTCAACCAAAACATAGATCAAATACTCAAGAATGATTTTCTCTTCCTATGACAATCCTTGGACCCTTCCATGCATCAAACTCATCCCATACAATACACCATGAAGGAAAATATATTTCAAAAATGAATAGAGAATCATGAACAAAACATCAACCATGTACATCATGTTCCATACTGTATGCCAACCATGCACAAAACCCATGTACATCAACCATGTACAACAATACCATACAATATACCATAAGATATCATCAATGAAGTGTATAAACCATATGACATTAACATGTCCCAACTTTGTACCAACCATATTCCTTAAATAAGTGACATATCACTCATGATATGACTCTTCCATGAACAAGTGGCACAACCATGTATCTCAACCATCAACATATCAACCAAACATCTCAACTATATCATCCCTACATCATGTACCAAAGAAAGTGCATCAACCATATATCAAGCTGTGACTCATCAATGATGTACAACATAAGCACCTCATCAACTCATCAATTAAATGTCTCAATATGTATCTCAACCACATGAAAAATGCATGCACCAATACATCCAAAAAATATTCCTCTAACAATACATCATGAGATATGTTAATGGAGCTCACATATCTACCATCTATGTACTACAACAGATCTGCCTCAAAACAACAAGTATAATGCAACAACAATACCTCTAAACATGTACCAATAGTGTCCCCTCAATAGATCAATGATATATCTCTATATAGCACCACATCATCATGATATATCTCATAAAAAAAGTACCATAACTTCACTGACATAACCAACATTGTTCCTCGACAAAAAATGCCTCAATCCACACTCTAGGGTTAGTACCATGCATCCAATATAGGAATCAAGCATATGTATCAAAATTCAATGACATTTTGTCACCATACATGAATCAAACACATATAATCATGAATACCTGCAACAAACCATGTCATATCCTACAAAACAAGGTTATACCATCACACCATACTACAATTCATCTGCATAGCCTCCTTTCCAAGGATTTTACCACAGGTATGCGGCTTATTCTACAAACAACTTGCGTATGTACGTGACCTTTCTATAGGTATTCTTGTGTATGTATGAAACTTCTTCCACAAGAGCCTATGTATTCTTCTGAAAATGTCAATCTTGAGCTTGGCTCATGGATGTCTTTCTATTTTGGTTGTTCAATCTTATTCACCCACTTTTTAAGGTGTATCAACTTCTCATAACTTGAGCTTTGAGCTTCCATATTTTCAACATTGTTTTCCTTCCTAGCTTCATGTGTTCTTGTTGTAATGCTAAATGAAGCACTCTTCATGGACTATCTTCTTATGTTCCAACAATGTTGGGATTTGTTGCCAAACCTAATGCATTTGTAGCATGTCATGGTGTGGCAATGAGAAGCAATGTGTCCGACTTGATTACATATCCGACACCTTAGGGTGTTATGAAACCTTCCATTATATTTCCTTGCATAATGTCTGAAATCCAAATCTTTGTGACCATATTGATTACATGAGTAGAAGTGACCATGAAAAACATTTTCATACCTTTGCTTCGGTGTCCACTATGAAAGTGTTTGTCTTTTGAATTTTATTTGAGGTGTAAATAATGCTTCTTGATGTCTTCCTTTCTTTTTTCTTTTGAAAATTTCCTTGCTTTGTGTAGATGGTTGATTTGCAACATTTCATCCACATTTTGAGCATAAAGTACATACCTCATGCTTCTTATAAATGCTAGCTTAAAAATGTATAGCCTCCTTGTAGTATCCAAGCCTTGACTTATCATTTGGAGATATTTGGCCATCTAGGATTTCATCCATAATTGTTGAGTTGTTCATGAACCTTTTTTACTTCTCTTATTTTTTTTCTAAGATCAACAACTTCAACTTCCAACTTATGTCATGACTCTTCTTTTTCATTTATTTGATTCTTCAATAGTTCCTCTATCCATTTTACTTCTTCAATTTTGTTCTTAATATTGACATTAACTTCAAGACTTTTTCTAATCTCATCATCTACCTTCTTCTTTTATTCTTCTTGATTAATTATTTCATTCTTTAGTATTTTGATCTCTTCTCATTTTTCTTCTAATTGAGTCTTTTTACTTTCTTCTTTTTCTTTGAGCTTTTTCTTTAGTTCCATGATATGCTTTGGGTGATTTTCTAGGACTTCATTAATGCATTTTTAAAGATACTTAGAAGCAATTGAATAATGTCCTATTTCCATGATAACATCATTGATGCATGATCATCATCAGCAAGCACACATAGAGAGACAACTCAACACCTTAGTGCGCCTTTGAATCAATTCAAAATCTTAACGCTGGCATTTCTGCAAATATTTTTTTTTAACTGATTGAAAACTAAAGAAGATCAAAATGCTTGGGAGCTGAATGATCACGAGTGATCTAGGAGTTCCACTCCTAGACTTTAATGTAACAGAACTTAAGTGGTAATTGGTATTTTTTGCTGGGGTAGATAGGTAGTCAGGGGGAACCCTAAGAGCCCTCTGGAAGAAGTAGGAGTATTGTATGCCCAAATGTGGTTGATGAACATGGAGGATAGTGGAAATTTGTTAGGAGATAGCTAGATTTTAACTGTTGTTTTTAATAGCCGTGGCCATTTTCACATTGAATGAAAATAATAGAGGAAAATTGATCTAAATGTGTGTGGAGTTGTTGTTACTAAACTCTTCCCTATTATTTTATGTTTCCATGAATGAATGAGTTATGTTATTGAGCATATGATACTGTGAAGTATTTGGATAAGTTTCAATCCTTTTTCTTCGCTAAGTTCATGCAAGGTGTGCATACAATTCACAAGGAGTGCATTGACAGAGTCCATTCTAACTCAAGCTTTGAAGAGATAGTGTGAAAATTCCATTTTAAAGGAGTGGAAAGGGACTATTGCAAGGTGTGCACAGTTGCCTGCAAGAAGTTAAATCTTGCACAAAAATCTATTGCAAGGAGTACACAAATTCGAAGTTCGAATAAGTTTCAAAGTAACCCTCTAAGGAGTCAAAGGGTTTGAGAATCAAATCTCAAGAGAGATAGCAGGAGAAATATTCAAAGGGAGTGAGTCTCTGAAGGTTTCATGAGTTATTGGTCAAGATCCTTCTAGGAGGGATCAGAATCGTTCTAGATCATTGGATCTGGACAAAGTGCATGAGCTTTGAGTCTTTGTGTGCACACAGGAGCGAGGATTCACCAAAGTCCCAAATAGGTTAGGGACCATCCATCATCCAGAGGGACAAGTGGCATAATATATACAACTTTGGGTGAAAGAAATCCAACAGAAAATGAGTGTGCAGGAGTTCAAAATCCCAAAGCACAAAGAGTCGAAGTTAACCATAGTCATCGATCTATGAGAGAAACACATCGACATATCATTGACTTCGGGCCAAATCACTCTGAGAGAAAGAGAAGGCAGATAGCTTGAAACTCCCAAATCCTAAATAAATGAAGTGGTCTATGGTCATTGATCTGTGAACGGATATCAATGGTGTGGAATTGAAGGTGAAATTAGAGGACCTGCTAGTTCACAGATTGCAATTCACCAACTCGATTGTTTTGGTCAGGGTAGGGGATCAACGACCCTGATTATACCTAGTTGGGTGATTACTTTTATGATTGTGGAGATAGAGATCTTCGATAAAGAGTGAGCACATTGGTGCCCTGCAATTACTGTTAATAGTCAATCGATGAACGAATTGGTAATGACCAGATCATGACCGTCAAGAACCTAAGGGTGATAATAGGGAATGTTTTTGATTTATTCTGAGACCAGTATGGTCTCAAAGAGCTAGTCCAGCTCGATGATACTAATATCCTTGACCGAGAGGTCATGTAGCCTGAGGGGGAGTAGGGGGGTTTGCATCAAGTTGTATCAGAGCCTGAAATTGTTTTCGGGTAAAGAAAAGGAGCTTGAAGTTGTATTCTATGTGTGAGAAATAGTCATCACAATTCCACCAAGGAGACATGTGGATCCGCCTATAGCCAATCGTGTTGTATAAAGAGAAATGAGAGAGATTTGTGCAAGATTATACACAATGGAGGTAGTGCAGGGGAGGGCACTTGATGATGGGGACATCAATGATGAAGAAAGTGAAGAAATAGAAGTTGAAGAAGATGTAAGAGAAAATTTTACTGCGGAATGTTTGCTGAGAGCGGTTGTTAAATTGGGAGCTGGAGCAAATATAGACATCCCAATGTATGAAGGCAACTTGGATGCTGAGGAATTGTTGGATTGGATAAGATCCATGTACAAATATTTCGACCATGAAGATGTCGATGAGGAGAAGAAGGTGAGACATGTTGTCACTAGGCTAAAAGTACATGCAAGATTGTGGTGGGATGAACTGCAGGATGAGAGGAGAAGAAAATTAAAGCAAATGATAAAGAATTGGCACATAATGGTAGCCAAGCTGAAGGCTAAATTCATACCCAAATATTATCAGAAAAATATGTCCAGGAAGTTGTAGAACCTGAGACATAAGGTTATGACAATGAAAGAGTACACAGAGTAGTTCTATAAGTTGAATATTAGGACTGGAAAATGAGATAAGGATGAGGAAAAAGTTGTCAGGTATATAAATGGAATGAGGTATGAAATCTAGGATGACATCAACATGATGTTAGTGAGTACAAGAGAAGATGCTTATCAGATTTCTCTGAAGGCACAAGAGAATTTGGCTAGGAAATAGAGTCAAGGAAATAGAGGAAGAAGCCCAAGCAAAGACAAGGGAGTTTCGCATGACAAGGCACACAAACCCAAAGAAGATACTGAGAAACCACATAGTCACTCAAAAAGAGGAGGAAGTTCTTGAGGAAGACAAAGTGGTGGAATAAATTATTCTAGAGGAAGAGGAAGAAGTAGAGGAGGTGCTATAGTGGGAAAACCCCTCTACATACTACACCATGGTTCTAAAGTGCAAGAAGAGATAACTATTTAAAGTCTCCTACTTTTTATCAATTGTCCCAACATTACCTCACAATCATACATAAAAGACAAAATATAGGAATCTGGTAGGAAAACCTTAAACTCCACATCCGGTGTCAATCCCTTTGTGCTTGGTTGTTTCTTGAATGCAAATCTCCTCCCAAGGTTGTCCTACATTCACCAAAAGACAAACAAGAAACTACAAGAATGCATTCTACATATGGATTAGTGGGTTAGACATCATAAAAAAGAAATGTAAACAAATCATAGAAATTTAAGACGTGTAGTTTAGGGTTATAACAGGAGGAGAAATAAGATATTATGCTTGTGGAAAGACATGACACATGTCTTGGGAATGTCCTGAAAAAAATAAAGGAGGTGAAGCTCACATTTTAGAAGCTCAAAAACTGGATGTTGAAGTAGAAGGAGGAAAAGATGCAAGATCCCTGATGTTGAAGAATTTTCTCTTGAAACCAGAGCTAGAGGTTGAAAAGCCAGTGCAGAGGAACAATTTGTTTAGGACTTCTTGCAAGAATAAAGACAGAGTATGCAAGGTGATAATTGATAGTGGTAGCACTGCTAATTTAGTATCCATAGATATGGTGGATAAATTGGAGATGGATACAACTGCACATACAAAGCCATATAAAGTTGCCTTGTTGCAGAAATGACACCATGTAATGGTCACTAAACAATGCCTTGTTGAATTTAAAATATGAGGATATAAAGATGAGATTATGTGTGATGTGATTCTCATGGATGTATGTCATGTTTTGTTGGGAAGACCATGGAAGTTTGATAGAAATGTCATTCATGATGGGAGAAAAAATAATTACACCTTGGAGAAGAATGGTAGGACACACATGTTGTTTCCAATAGAGGAGAAGAAAGTAAAAGAATAATCTAGCACATGCATACTTCTCATAAGTGGGAAAGAACTCCTAAGTGAATTCAAGAGAGAAAAGAAGATGCAGTTTGTTGTGGTGAGGAAACCCAAAGTTGTCCTTACAAGTAATTCTATGGATGATTTCCCTGAGGAAGTTCATGAGCTGTTGGATAATTTTGATGACATATTAGTGGATGAGTTTCCTAACTCATTGCCACCCATTAGAAGTATCAGCCATCATATTGACTTGATATCAGGAGCAAGTCTGTCAAACAAAGAAGCATACAGATTGACACCTCAAGAGAATTAGGAGGTAAAGAAATAAGTCGAGGATTTGTTAGACAAGGGTTTGGTCAGAGAAAGATTGAGTCCATGTGTAGTACCAAGTGTGTTGAGCTCGAAGAAGGATGGAGGGTGGAGAATGTGTATTGACTCAAGAGCCATAAACAAGACCACCATCAAGTATAGATTTCCTTTTCCAAGAATTGATGACTTAATGGATTGTTTAAGTGGAGCAAATTTATTTCCTAAGATAGATTTGAAAAATGGATATCACTAGATAAGGATGAGAGAAGGTGATGAGTGGAAAACAACATTTAAGACAAATAAAAGGTTGTATGAGTGGCTTGTTATTGCATTTGGCTAAACAAATGCCCCAAGTACTTTTATGAGACTGATGAATGAACTATTGAAGGATTTCATTAGTAAGTTTGTGATTCTATATCTGGATTGTTAGAAAAATAGGTCGTGGAGCAATAAAATAAAACAAATGCGGAAATAAAACACAGAATATACACAATCCAATAGAGACATATATATATGTGGTTCACCTAGTATGGGCTACATCCATAAGAGAAATTGCCAGGTCCTTCCTTTATTATTATCTAGAAAATGAAGGGATACAACCTACAACAAACCCGTTGTAACTTCCTCTTCTTTCTCTCACAGTTTCCTCTCTCAAAATACAATATTCGTTATCATACCTAGCTACAATACATTTCCCTCATAAAAGAGGGTTTCCTTCTAAGGAAATAAACCCTAACATAATTTTTATCGTTAGATCTGCGACATTATAATGAATGGTCCAGATTTACAATGAAATTACAATATAGATTTACAACGAAATTTTTCCTTCGTGGGCTTCGCCCCCGAACCCCTTCCAAGGGCCTGCTTGCCCCCAGACCCTGTAGAGGGGGTAACCCCCCTCTGCACTCCCCCACGTGGAAGAGTGTATATTCTTGTGGGGTGTAAAGTCTTCATGGGGTATAAACATGGTTGAAAACAAAGACCTTTGAATCAGGAAGATAATCAAGCTGTACAACCAACAATATCCCACTTAGAGACTAATCTCAACAACTCCACCGATGTTTTATCTACTGGACTATGAGCCTTGTTGGACCTAGAAAATTTCTCATCTTCTTCTTCATGCTTGAATACCAACTGAAACTTAGCAAGAACTCAGTTTCTCCCTGGTTACTCCCTATGTTAACATGTTTGAAGTATTTTGTCTAGTGTGTATCTTTTCCAACTTCAAATGTCCATCTTCCAAGATGGATCATATGAAATGGTACCTTAGCTTTATATGCTTAGTATTCTAATGGAAGGCTGAGTTATTTGCAAGATGAATGGCACTCTCACTGTCACGGTACAACCTGTTGTTCTCCTCCTTCTTTCCCAATTCCTCCATAGACCTATGTAACCAATTATTTTCTTTACTAGCCTCTGTAGCAGCAACATACACTACTTTCATTGTTGAAAGTGAAACAACCTTTTGCAGTTTCGAAATCCAACTTAGTGTTGTTCCACCTATAGTAAAAACATACCCTGTTGTGCTCCTCCTACTATCTTTATCACCTACCATATCTGAATCAGCATATCTATGTAGAAAAGTGTCTGATCCTCCAAAACATAATGCATGAGTAGCAGTACCTCTTAAATACATGAGAATCCACTTTACTGCCTCCCAATGTTCTTTACCTAGATTGTTCATATACCTGCTCACAACTCCCACTACATGTGAAATATCTGGTCTTGTGCAAACCATCACATACATCAAGTTGCCAATTGCTGATGAATAAGGGACCCTGGACATGTATTCTATCTCCTCTTGTGTCTTGGGACACATTTCCTTAGTTAATTTGAAATGGCTGGCCAAAGGTGTACTAACTAGTTTTGCATTCTTCATTCTAAACCTCTCCAACACCTTCTCTATGTACTCACCATGAGACAATTTCAATTTGCGATTTTTCTTGTCTCTTGTTATTCTCATACTAAGGATTTTCTTTGCATCACCAAAATCCTTCATCGTAAATGAATTATCTAATTTCTTATTGAGCACATTTATATCCTACATATTAGACCCTACAACAAGCATGCCATCTACATACAATAGAAAGATAATATACCTTCAATTTTCTAACCTTTTAAAATAAACACAATGATTAGAATGACATCTACTATAACCCTGTTTTGTCATAAACCTGTCAAACTTCAAATACCACTACCTTGGAGATTTATTTAGGCCATACAAGCTCTTATTAAACTTGCATACCAAATTCTCCTTTCCTTTTACCTCATACCCCTATGGCTACTGCATATAAATCTCTTCCTCCAAATCCCCATGGAGAAAAGTTGTTTTTACATCTAACTGTTCAAGATGCAAATCTTCTACTTCCACAAGACTTA
>JZKD02S0756544.1:535650-550379 GCA_000966675.3 Picea glauca | reverse complement strand
ATGGATCCCAAGAAGGTCAGAGAAATCAAAGAATGGCCATCACCAAGGAGTATGTTTGAAGTGAGAAGATTTCATGGATTATCCAGTTTATATAGGAAGTTCATTAAAACTTTCATCAGAATTTGTGCACCAATGATGGATACAATGAAGAAGAGGCACATGTCTTTTAAATGGATAGAATAAGTTGAGAGAAGTTTCAATATATTAAAGGAGAAGATAAAAGAACGACCAATTATGGTCTTTCCAAATTTCGGGAAGACATTTCAAGTAAGGTGTGATGCAAGTGGAGTTGCAATTGGAGCAGTTTTGAGCCAAGATAATAGTCTTGTTGCATATTTCAGTGAGAAGTTGAATGAGACTAAGGTAAATTACTCCACATATGATAAGGACTTTTATGCCATAATTCAAGCCTTGAAGAAATGGAGGCACTACCTTGTTCCAAAGGAATTTGTCTTGTACAACGATAACCAAGCTTTACAATTCATAACCAAATATGAGAAGTTAAACCATAGACATACTAAATGGATAGAATTTATGAAAAATTGCACTTTTGTCATTAAATATATTTTTGTTAATGCTAACAAAGTTGTTGATGCATTGAGCAGGAGATGTCTGATTTTGCAGGAATTTCAGGTCAAGACCTTGTGGTTTGAACACATTAAGGATATGTATTGTGATGATCCAGATTTCAAAGAAGCATATGAAGCATGTGAAAATATTGTGCTCAAAGACAAAAGCCAATGGACAGAGTATATGATTCAAGATGGATTAATGTTTAAAGGTTGCCAATTGTGCATACCGAGGTGCTTGATGAGAGACCATATGCTGAAGGAAAATCACAGTGGAGGTCTAGCAGGACATTTCAGCCATGAAAAGACATTTGCAAAGTTTAATAGTTCATATTATTGGCCAAGTATGAGAGCAGAGGTGAAGAAGTTTGTGAACAAATGTAAGATTTTCCAGAATGCAAAAGGAAAGAAATAGAATACTAGATTGTATCATCCATTGCCTCTTCCAGACAGGCCTTGGTATGCAATAAGCATGGATTTTGTGTTGGTATTGACAAGAACCCATAGGGGAAGTGTTTCCATATTTTTATGGTTGATAGATTCTCAAATATGGCACACTTTATCCCATGCTAGAAGAAAAATGTTGCAACACACATTGAAAATTTATTTTTCAAGGAAGTTGTGAGACTTCATGGGTTGCCCAAGAGTATTGTCTCAGATAGGGACACTAAATTTGTTTGTCATTTTTGGAGAAAATTATTGAAGAAGATGGGGACACAATTGTCTTTTAGTTCATCATATAACCCTCAAACAGATGGACAGACATAGGTGGTAAATCATAGCTTGGGAAATTTGTTGAGAAGTTTGGTCACTGAACATCATAACTAGTGGGATCAAATTTTGTCACAAGCAAAGTTTGCATACAATGAGTCATTGAAAATAAGTACAATAAATATCCCATTCCAAATAGTGTACGAAATTAAGCCAAGAGGACTATTAGAATTGAAAGATCTAGAGTAGATTGAATTCATAAGTGCTGGAGTAGAATAATTCGCTGAAGTAATGCAGAAGCTTCATAATCAGATCAAGGGACAACTACAGAACATAAATGCAGAATATAAACAAAGAATTGATCAACATAGGAGATAATTTCAGTTTGAAGTGGGATATCAAGTCTTAGCACACATAAAAAAGGAAAGGTTCCCAACGAGGACATACAACCAGATGAAGTTGAAAAAGATAGAACCATGCAAGATCCTAAAGAAATTTGGTGCCAATGCTTATGAGATAGAGCTTCCAAAGGATGTGGGCATATCACCCATATTCAATGTTTTAGACCTGTATCCTTATAGGGAAGACGACACGAAAGAATCAGAAGATCAAAAAGAAATTCAGTGGGAGAAGTAGATGCATGTAATAGAAAAGCCACAAATGGAGAATATCATTGATTAGAGAATTGGAAAGAAGACCTGGAGAAAGAAGACCTAGAGAAAGACATACCTTGAGTATTTGGTAAAGTGGAAGGGACACCCAGTAGAATATGTCAGTTGGGTAAATGAAGTTGATATTGAAAAGCATGGAAATTTAGTGAAGGAGCTCATGGATAGGAGTCCATGAATTTTTTTCCAAGGGAGTATGATGCAGGAGAATCGTCAACAAGCACACGTGGAGAGACAACTCAGTGCCTTAGTGCACCTTTGAATCAATTCAGAATCTTAACGTTGGAGTTTCCTACAAATATATTTTTTGAACTCATTGAAAACCGAAGAAAGTAAAAATGCTTGGGAGTTCAGTCATCACGAGTGATCTATGAGTTTCACTCCTAGACTTTAATGTAACGAAACTTAAGTGGTAGTTAGCTTTTTTGGCTGGGTAGATAGTTAGTCGGGGAGAACCCTAAGAGCTCTTTGGGATAAGTAGGAGTATTGTATGCCCAAATGAGGTTGTTTAACATGGAGGATAGTGTAAATTTGTTATGAGATAGCTGAATTTTAATTGTTATTTTTCATATCCATAGTCATTTTTACATTGAATGAAAATAATAGAGGAAAATTGATCCAAATGTGTGTGGAGTTGTTGTTTCTAAACTCTTCCCTATTATTTTTTGTTTCCATGAATGAATGAGTTATTTTATTGAGCATATGATACTGTGAAGTATTTGGATCAGTTCCATTTTCTTCTCTTCACTAAGTTCATGCAAGGTGTGCATAGAGTTTGCAAGGATTTTGTTGACAGAGTCCGTTCCGACTCAAAAGCTCCGAAGAGATAGCGTGAAACTTCCATTTGCAAGGAATGCAAAGGGACTGTTGCAAGGTGTGCACAGTCACCCACAAGAAGTTAAATCTTATGCAAAAATCTATTGCAAGGAGTGAACAGAGTCGAAGTTCGACTAAGTGTCGAAGTAAACCTATAAGGAGTCAAAGGGTTTGACAAATAAATCTCAAGAGAGATAGCGGGAGAAATATTCAAAAGGAGTGAAGCTATGAAAGTTTCACAAGTTATTGGCCAATATCCATCGAGAAGGGAGTGAAATTGTTCTAGATTGTTAGATCTGCACAAAGTCCATGAGCTTTAAGTCTCTGTGTGCACACATGAGCGAAGATTTGTCGATGTCTCGAAGAGGATAGGGATTGTCCATCATCCAGAGGGATAGGTGGCATAATATATGAAATTTTGGGTGAAAGCACTCCAGGAGAAAACTATTGTGCAGGAGTTGAAACTCCCCAAGCCTGAGGAGCCAAAGTGAACTGTAGTTGTTGATATGTGGGAGACACGCGTTGACAGATTGTCAACTTCGGGCCAAAGAACTTCGAGATAAAGAGAAGGTAGAGAGTTTGAAACTCTCGAAGTATGAATAACTGAAGTGGTTTATGGTCATTGATCTATGAACATAGATCGACGATGGGGAATCATTGCATGGCACAGAGGTGAAATTAACAGACATGCTAGTTCATAGCTCAAAATTCACCAATTCCATTGATCTGGTTGGGGTAGGGGATCAACAACCTCGATTAGACTGAGTTGGGTGAATACTTTTCTTATTGCAGAGATAGATCTCTCTGATAAAGAGAGATCACATTGGTGCCCCACAATTATTGTGAACCATCGATCGATGAACAAATCAGTAATGATCGGATCATGACCGTGAAGAACCTGAGGGTGATAACAAGTATGGTGTTTGATTTAGTCTGAGACTAGTAAGGTCTCGAGGAGATAATCCATCTTGAGAAGATTAAGATACTTTACCGAAAGTTCACGCAGCCCTGAGGGGGAGTAGGGGTGTTTGGATCAATCACCTAACTCAAATAAAACTTTTTCTTTAAAAATTAACAACTCTTCTTCTTCATCTACAAAAAATTCTACTATATGTTATTCTTCATTTGTAAGAGAACATTAAACTTCACTAGGAGTATTATCATTAGAATATTTTGGAGATTCTTTACCTTCATTTTCCTTAATGAAATTGTCTTCTTTGTCTTGAGATACCTTCTCTAGATTCATCCATAGATCCTTGATAGAAGTACATTGTCCCATGCTTTATTTGACAGAACTTTATATTCCATTGAAAATGGTCTTGGGAGCTAATGCATCATTCTTCTTTTCATCCTTTTTAGCTACAAAATTTTACTTATTCTTCAAGGGGACAGATCCACCAATAGCTGCTTTCCAAACACCTACTCGTTTTTCCTTCAAATACCCTTTCCTTTCTATTCTCCATGATGAATAATTTTTCTCATCTAAGATTGGAACTTTATCATCCATTTTTGTGTCCATGGATCTCCTCCAAGCTTGTAAGTCTTGTAGTGAAGGCCTACTCTAATACCAATTGTTGGACACACCGATAACACTGAGAGGGGGGGTGAATTAGTGTGAGGGATATTTTACACTTTTCACAAAACTTAAGTTATCAATCACCATTCACAACATCATTACTTATAACGTTCATTCATACTTAGTTTCTTGCATGTAAATATATCTCAATGACATACATTAACAATAAAGAGGTATGCACCATCACAATAAAGAACACAAGGAACACTAGATATATGCATAAGTTTCTTCTGTACTATGGACTACAATCCTTGGGTTTTATCACCACCAACTGAAATAGAGCACCAACTCCAAGAGAGAATGAACTCACAATGCAAGACTCATCCTATGTATCTCATTTGCAATCGAGATGTGAGGAATCCAACCCTCATGTACAATACCTGGATTATATACATAAAGCAATCTATCAAACAATACCAACATTCTATACCAACACAAGTGCATCAACTATGCACAACTTGTTACAACAACCTGTCACCTCAACCTATTTCATCAATATCATCATCCAAATATAATCTGTAAATATGTAACAGACCTAGTTTATGTGATCACATACTTGCAAACCTTCCTTAACTTCAACAACAAGAGACTAGCATTTTCATCAAACTTTACTTTAGTCTAACATGACTAATTTTGGATTAGTCAACAACCCTAACTTGCAACAATCGTGACTCTATACTTGTAATGAATAAAGGTATGAAAATTGTACACAATGTTCTTCAATGTATTTTCTGCATTTCCTCTAGGTTTCACTACTTGAAATCTCCTAGAAAAGGAGTTACATAAAAAATGGTAGACCTTTCTAAATTCTAGATTATTCTAGAGAGTGGACTTGTAGAGCATGTTGCACGCAAAATATTTTCTGTATGGATCTGAAAATAGTACACAACATACTACATACTATACTCTAACCAATGCATTTTTTCTTACTGAATTTTTATCTGTTATGAAGAAGATATGAATTTTTTACCTGTAACACTTGTTTTATACTAGTTTCAAGACTAGCCACAAACATTATCTTCCACAGAGCGTAACTCCCAAACTACACTGAACCACAAGTGAAATTTTCTATCACAGTTAGTTGGATATGTTGTATCAGCAACCTCCATATTTTTTTGTCTAAATCATTCTAGAAAAACACATTATTGTGAAAATGGTGAGATGACCTATAAATAACATACCTTAGAAAACATCATCAAAAGACCTTATCCTCCTTTGAATTTCAGCCATATTTACTTCACTTTCCCTCTGAAATTCTCCTTAGATCTCCTTTGGTTACATCATTCACTTGTATATATTCAGTATTCTCAATATAATACTAATGGGAGACCTTTGATCTCTTATTTATACTCTCCAAGTAGCTTCCTCTAGAAGTATCCACTTAACTACTTTGTCCACCTAGCCACTTTTTCCACTTAACCAACTTTTTCCACTTAGCCAATTTATCCACTTAACCACTTTTTCCACTTAACGACTTTATCCACAAACAGTAAACTCTCCACTTCTAGTTGCAACTAATTTATTTTTAATTATTTTCTTGTTGCAACCACTTAAACCATGACTAACCACTTTGACTTCTCAACTTATTCTAGGAGATTCTAGAATAATTTGACTTCTATTACCTTCTAGGGGATTCTAGATGACTCATGAGGGTTCTCCAAATTCACATGGCCATAACTCTCTAATCGTGAGGATTTATGTGATATTCCACATATCATTAAAAACAAAATGACATATACTATCCATATGGAATAGTTTCTCCTCGAAATTCACTAATCTTCATTCCATTATTCCTTAAACAAACTTGGGTTCCCTAACCAAACTACTGGGCTACTCAACCACCTGACTATTTGGACTTCACAAAGTGTCTTCCCATGAGAGATTTCACTATAAGGGGACCACCTTGAGAACTTTATCCAACAATGTCTTCCCGAGCAGGATTTTACTGTAAGGGGACCAATTTGGATTTTATCCATTTGGTTCTTTCTATCAACCATGACATGACATCAATGATCAATGCATCATTATGACACCACTTTACATCAACCCTTTGATAATAATTACACCAATAACCATATAACCAATAATCAATATATCAATGATACAAACACATCGCCATGAAAATACTTGACATCAACCCTTTGACATCAATCCTTTGACATGAATGAAAACATAGTATAACACTCAAAGCAATTAGTTAGCAGAAGTACAGTATGACAGATTTATTAGTTGACAAAATTACATAGGTAGAATTCTATCATTGTATTTAGACAGAGATATCTTCAACAAAGGTTGTTCCAAGTTTGGTTTACAGATTGAGAAGATCAGTGGACATAGTTGACATTTGATGATTAGTTGCAATAGTGAAGACTTCATGATAGTACAATGAAATATGGGCAATAATGTGGATTGTTGAGTAGTAGAGTCTTGGAAAGTATGGACAAAGATGGATTCATATGAACACTTAGGATGTTAGGACATATATGTGACACTGAATGAGAGCATTGATTTAGAGATTGGTTCATAGATAAAGGAATATTACCATAATGGATGATAATGATAAAAAAATATTTTAATGCTTATTCTTGAATGCTTTTTATATATTTCATTTGATTACACAAGGAAGAACCAATGTAAAAAAAATCCAAAAGGATGCAGGTACAAGAATCCATACAATTGTTCTACATGACATCTTGCGAAGAATTCAAAGGAAGATAAATAGAAGAAGGAAGACATGTAGAAAGATCATTCATAGAAGTTTCTAGACAAAGAGGTAAAAATGGAGGTATGATTCTAGGAGGAGAGATGATATATATGATCATAGAGGGAGCATTGACATCCATGCCATCAATATTACATTAGAGTGATACCCATATGAGGGGAGAGAGAGTAACTAGAGGCTTAGAAACACAGAGAAAGATCAAAGGAATTTAGACAGGGAGAGCAACCCAAAGGATAGTGAAGATAGGGGGTCCAACCCCAAGGAGAGCTCATTCAGGGGGAGAAGCCCCAAAGAGAGATTACCTTTTCCATTGATGTCAAAGGGGGAGATATACAAACATTGATGAGGAGCAATGATCATAAATGAAGTATGAGCATGACTATTATCCTGTTTAAATGTTTCCATCAATGTTGGTGTTTCCATCAATGCCAAAAGGGGATATTGGTGTATAGTTGGATTTGATTGATGGAATTTTGATTTGAATATTTGGTTTTAACCGATGCCAAACCTTGGAGAGTGATATTGTATATTGATGTCAACCCTTGAGTATGTCTGGTAGGACATTCGTATAGAAAAAAGATATGAATAAGGGATTTTATATGAGGAATAAAGACATGAATATCAGTGAATTAATAGGTATGACTATCATAAATGGATATTACATGTCATGCCATTTACATTGATATGTGGTACATCATGTGGTTCCTCACGGTTAGTGAGATATGACCTTGATAAATTGGAGAACCCTTTAGAGTATTCTAGAAGCATCTAAGAATGTCAACAAGAAGTCAATTATTCTAGAAGCTCCTAGAAAGTTGTCAAGAATATTCCTAATCAAATTGGTTTCAAGGAGAAATTAATTAAATAATAAAGTGGTTAGAACAATAAATTAATTATGGGTAAAATAGTTGTAACAAAACGTTTTCTAGTCAAACTGGTTGCAACAAGAAATTAATTATGGGTAAAGTAGTTGTAGCAAGAAGGTTGAATAGTCAAAGTGGTTGAACAAGAAACTAATTAATTATGGATAAATAATTTGCAACAAAGTATTTATGATTTAATTAATTAAGGAAAAGTTCATTTTAACAAGAAAGTGGGTTAGCTCTAGATTGAGGAGAAGGGGTAAAACAATTACAAGTTGTCCCTAAAGGAAGTTACCTAGGAAGTATAAATAAGATATCAAGAGAATCCCATTAGCACCTATTGAGCATATTGAATATATATAAGTGAATGAGGTAACCAAGGAGATATGAGGAAAATTTCAGAGGGAAGACGAAGTAAAGAAGGCCGAAAATCCAAGGGAGGATGAAGTCTTTTAATGAGGTGTTCTATGGTATGTTATTTATAGGCCATATCACCATTTTCGCAATAACTTTGTTTCTAGAATGTTTCAGATTGTTGGATTACTAATATGGGGGTGAATTAGTAATAGAGAAATTTGATCCTTTTTAACCACATTATGTAGTGTTATTTATCTTTGTGATCAATATAGCATTATCATCCAATAAATACAAAGTAAATAAACCATAAAAAAATGAACAATCATACACATACATAGCACACCAATATTTTTTACGTGGAAACCCAATGTAGGATAAAACCACGAAATGATTTTTATTTTATGTATTTAATAATTAAATTCATTGGAAGTACCAACTTCCTTTATTCTCTAGCTGCAACTAGAAGGAGGCTTCGACCCCCTATGTTTTCAGGCTACAACCTAAGGGAAGATACAACTAGAAGGAGGCTACAAACCCCTATGTTCTCTAGCTACAACCAGAAGGTGGCTATAAGAACCTATTCTTGCACCGTCCTATCACCCTCAAATATAAGTGTCAAATGAAGAAACCACTACCACACTCTCAATATGAGATATACAACTATAAACCTATACCAACCTGTACCACTTCCCTGTAATCAACTTGTACCTGAACTGATCCAGTACAAACCAAAAACCACATATACATGACATGTTTATTCTACAACATGCATATGTACGTGCCATATCTATACTACAACCTGCATATGTACGTGACCTATCTGTTATGTAGCCTACATATTCCTTCTAAAAGCTACGGTTTTCTCTCTTCTGAAAAGTTATGACCCTCTACAACCTCCTTCACATCAACCTACAACCTATAACTATGTCAATACTATAACTATACTGAGTGCATACATCCTCATACAAATATTTTACCCAAAGCATCTATATCTCTCTCTAGTCATGTGCCATATAAGTGTGTGTAATCATGGACAGGTGTAATAACTCTCACATGAACTAGACATTAAACCATTTCTGATATTCATCCTCTCAATACATCAACCAATTCAAAAATATAATCTCTCAACCATGTATCACAAGAAACCTTAACCATATACAAAAAAATACAATATGTGCCTCAACACTAACATCATATATCAATGATAAATATTGATTATACCAGCACTATATTTCTGTAGATAAAACTTATACAAAAAGTCCCATGCTACCACTAATCTCTCTAGGGAAAATACTCAAACCTCCATAACCATTTATCATTTATATAACAAAATCCAACTACTCATAGAAATAATACATACCTTTTGAACCAATAGATAGATATGATGTACTTGATCATTGTAGACCTTCTTGGGATCTTCCTTTCAGACTCTAGAGACCCGACATACTCATCTATGCACCCTAATGTACTACTAGCTTATGTACATATGCACCATTCTCAACTGCAACGCATGTACACCTAAAAAACTAGGGTTTTTTTAGTATTTTCTGTAATTCCAAAACCTTCATCATCAATCCTTTGTGCTATCTTCAGACTTGTGCAATTTCAAATATATCAATGAGTACCTACAATAAACCTTACACAATAATAGATATTCAATGTGCTCAATAGGTACTAATAGGAGAGCCTTTTTCTCTTATTTATACTTCCATGTAGCTTCCTCAAGGGATTACCTTCTAGCCAACTTAACCCGATTTCATTTTTTTAGGGCTAACCCACTTCTAACCACTTGTCCACTTCTAACCCACTTTGCTACAAATAATAAATTCTCCACTTCTAGTTGCAACTATCTTATTTTTAATTATTTTCTTATTGCAACAACTTCACCCATGATTAACTCCTGGTTTTAGTCACTTGACTAGTCAACTTCTTCTAGGAGATTCTAGAATAATTTTGACTTATTTGACCTTCTAGATAACTCATAAGGGTTCTCCAACTTCACAAGGCCATAACTCTCTAACCATGAGGAGTTATGTGGAATTCAACATATCACCGGAAATGTCATGACATGTAATATCTATAAAGAATATTCTTACCTACAAATATATTAAACTTCATACCATTATACATCAATCAAATTGAAGTCCCTTAACCATATTGTTGGGGCTTCCATACTTTTCTACTGGACTTGCTTCAAGGGTTGACATCAATGACAACCAACCTAGTAAATAAACAATCTACCCCTTTGGCATTGATGGAAGCACTCTGATGCAATGCTAGAGTAATATCACTTATGCTCCCCATGTGACGATCACTCCCCATGTAACCATGCCCTTATGCACTCTTTCCAAGCATATAAGTCTCTCACCTACATTTGGTGAATTTCTCCCCCTTTGACATCAATGGAGAAGATAACTTCCTCTCCAAGGTCGTTCCCCCTAACTAAACTATCCTTGGGGCTACTCCCCTTGATTTAAATCTTCGTGAACCTATTCCCCCAACCTGAACTTCCCTCTGTATGGTTCTTTCTCATGTAAATCTAAGAAATATAAGATAAACATTAAAAAACATTTATTTGGGAGTAAAAATTACTCCAAGTCTCCGGCGAAGGTACTCAAAGGCTTCCCTTGGAAGTGGTTTTGTGGAGATATTTGCAACATGTTCCTTTGTCCCTTCATATTCAACTGTGATGTTCTTATTTGCAACCTATTCCCGTAGAAAGTGATACTTGATTGGAATGTGATTCATCTTGGTGTGCATCATTGGATTCTTTGAGATACTGATAGTGCTTGTATTATAACAATATATAGGAATGGGTTCTTCATACTCAACCTGTATATATGTCAAAGTTTGTTTCATCCATATAACCTATGTACAACATGTTTCTACTATAATATACTCTTCTTTAGTTGTAGACAATGATATTGATGATTGTTTCTTTCTTAGCAATGATACCAAACACTCACCCAAGTAGAATTTCTCTCCACTGGTGCTTCGTCGGTCATCAATGGAACCTTTCCAATTTGCATCTGTGTAGGCAATAAGTGATAGATCCTTTTATTTTAGATACCATAATCAAAACTCGTATGTGCCCTTGAGATATCTTAAAATACTATTCACTACTAGAGTATGTGATTCCTTTGCTGCTTCTTGAAATTGTGTCACTTGTCTAACTACATGCATTACATCTATTCTAGATGTTATCACATATAGTAAGTTTCCAATCATTGAACTATACTTCCTTTGGTATGTAGACTTTCAATCATCATCTTTTCTCAACTTGCAACTGGTTTGCAATCTTCCATTTTGAACCTCTTTATAATTTCTCTTATATACTTAGTTTGAGAAATAAAAATGCCTTGGTTGCTTTGACATATTTGAAGACCTAGAAAGAAGGATAGTTCTCCAAGTAATGACATTTTAAATTCATTCTGCATATCCTTTGAAAATTTATGTCTTAACCTGTCATCATCACTTCCAAAAATAATATCATCAACATAAACTTTGATTAATAAAATACTATCTTAGTTTACCTTGATGTAGAGGTTGCTTTATGAACTTCCTTTTCTGAACCCTTCTTGTTGTAGATATATATCCAGTCTAGAGTACCATGCTCTGGGAGACTATTTTAGACCAAACAAGGCCTTCTTCAACCTGCACACATAATCTTCATTTTCTAACAGCTAAAATCCTTTTGTTGTTCTGTTAGTGTCAAAAGTCACTCCTCAATTGCAGCAGGAGCAGAGCCTGATGCCCATCAGTTTATGTCACGATTCATTTATAAAAAGGGGTGATCGAATGGAACTTAACTCAAAACAATATTGTTCTAACTCCTAAACTAGGCCAGCTATGCATGGGCAAGTGAGGTCTTAGATAAACTTCAGACAGTGAGTTGTAGTAAGGGTGAGTAGGGGGAAGACTTTTATAAGAGAACTGCAAAGGTCTATCATAAACATCAGGTTTCTAACAGACTCTAGGAGAAAACATCTAAACAGAAGATCTTCTTACATTCAAACATAGAAAACCAAAGAATACAACAATGCAACAATATATCCTTTATCGTAACATAATTGCAATAATTGATGTGAATTAGTCAATCATGAACTCCCTCAGTATGAGATGAAAACTAGATGGGGTAAAAAAAATATATGTTATTAAACAAGAAATATCACATACAGATGCATAATCCAGAGAACTAGAGTGTCGGTTAAAACTTTACAATCGGGAGCTTCGCTCTACCATCGATAGATTACAAAATGGTGAAAATTCCTACATATACTTGGAGCTGACTCAGGTGTTGAAGGCGCGATCATATCATGAATTCAATGATTGACATTGAGGAGATTCTCTATCAGGTGGTGCATGAATACATTGGGTAGACTGCCCATGCAGTCGTTCGTCAGATGCAATCTCTATCAGGATGGACCGTCAGTCTGCATCTACGCTTGGTCCTTTCCTGGCCTTCTATTTATGGAAGAAGACGATGTTCAACCACCATCAACTACCACAATAACTACTTCCTTGGGATTGGGAATGGCCTCGGTCAACTTTGTACTCAGACGATGTGGTGGATTTTCTTTGGATGCTACTTTGTTGGAATACTATGAGGGGACCCCTATGGAGGACATGGATAAGGGTGAGACGAGAGGTGTTGAGGTGGAAGCACTAGGCGGTGAAGAAACAGAGGCCATGAAACCAGATGATGAGGAAATGTACCACGAGAAGGTGAAAATGAGGCCGCAATGCGACATGTTGGGGACTGAGGACACAACACAGGTGGAAGTGGCATAGAGTATGGAGGTACAGGTGTTAGAGGGTAAGAGGGTCTAAGGGTAAAAGGAACATGACAACAGGGAGAGTGGAGGATAGGTAGGTGGTATCAAAAGGTAGAAGAGGAGCGAGAGATGTGACAGGGGAAGACACATGGTGGAAGGAAGTAATAGGAGGGAGTAGGAGATATGTCAAAAGGGGGCCCGCTTTAAACCATCAATTCCAGACCCACCCCCCCCCCCTTATTAAAGGCAGAATAGTGGGGGGGTCCGGAATCCATTCTCAGACGCAGATCCAGGCGCCCGAATCTTAGCCACTCGAAATTATGTGCTCAATTCCGGACCCCCCCTTCTGTCTTAAAGGTAGAATGGTGAGAGGGCTCCGTAATCCAACCTCATCCAAAAATTTGGGCACGTAGATCCTAGCCACACAGATTTGCCTATTCTTTAATGAATGTGCATTTGGGACTGAAACTTAGGATAAGTGGGTTTTTCAACCCACTGCTTTGCATTTACCACTCCAAGGCCCAAACCATTGAGGAGAACACCCCTATACAAGAAATGTTGCTAACATGTTCAATGTACACTTCTTCTTTAAGTTCTCCATTGAAAAATCTTGATTTCATGTCCATCTTATACACTTTAATATTCTTGGAGCATGCATAAGATAAGATCAATCAGATTTCTACCATTCTGGAAACTGTGGAAAACGCCTCTTCAAAGTCAATCCATTCAACTTGTGTGTATCCTTTACATACCAATCTAGATTTGTTCCTTGTAACCTGTCCATATTCATTCAATTTATTTCTTAAGACCCACTTTGTGCCAATCACATTATTGTACTTTGGTCTTGGAACCAATTCCCAAGTGTCATTTTTCTCTATCTGATCTAATTATTCATCCATGTATTTTATCAAGAATTCATCCTTGATGGCCTCTTCAAAAATGTTTGGTTCAATCATAGATAAGAGTGCTACGTGTAGTTTTTCTTGTAAACAAATTCTTATTCTAGTCTCAATTCCTCCATCCTTGTTTCCAGTAATAGGATATGAAGGATGATTCTTCTGTACTTGTTTTCTAGGTGTCTTTGGAGGCACTTTATGAACTTGATATTCTACTTATGTCTTTTCTTCTTCACCTTCCTCTTCTATTTCTTCTTCATCATTTGCTTCTTCTTTGTAACCCTGTTCCACTGACTCCTTTTCTTCTTCTTTTAATTTTCGTCCACCTGTTTCAGCAACTGTTACATTGATCCTTTCCAAAACTTTGTTGAGACTTATATTGTAGAACTTGTATGTTTTCCTTGTACTTGAGTAACTGGCACGTACGCCTCTCTCCACATGAGAGTAAAACTTTCACATTCTTCCATATTCACTTTTGATGTAGCATTTTCTTCTGAACACTCTGAAGTGCTTCACATTTTTTGGTCTTCCTTTCCATAGCTCGTAGCGAGTTTTATTATTGTTTCTACTAAGAATTACTCTATTTTGAATGTGAACTATTGTATACACTTCATGTGTCCAAAATAAATCTATCAATTTAGAATCCATTAACATTGTTCGAGCCATTTCCTTGTAACATCCCGCTCTGGCGCACATACCAAACTTATTTTTGAGGACACGTGCTCGCAAGTGATCTGGATTTATATGATAATAAAACTTTTCTTTCGTTATGATGC
>JZKD02S0756544.1:481136-501268 GCA_000966675.3 Picea glauca | reverse complement strand
TGTTTTTAAATCAAAGAAATAAAATTTTAAAGAAATTTAATTAATTATTTCCTTTATAAAAACAAATATATATATATATATATATATATATATGAAAGTTTTTGTTAATTTTTTTGAGCATAAAAGTAAAACATTAATAAAAGTTAAATCAAATTTAAAAATAAAATAAAATTTATTTCTTAAGATATAATGGAGCATGTTGAATCGAATGGATGTTAATCGTCATCATCTATATATATAATTGATTAATTTTAATATATAAAAAATAGTTCTTAGAATGTGTTGAAGTGAAGCCTCCCATATATTTCATGGAATTATATCTATATTCGGTTATGTAAGGGTCTTTCATGACACCCATTGACCATGTGCATTCCTTGGTTAGATTCAATAAAGGTACACATGAAGACCATAAGGAAGAAAATAATTGGGAGAGTGAAAAAAGATGTTTGGATGTGGGAAGGAACATCTTGGGTGCACTACGGTGATGTGTGACATCAAAGGGGCACACACTTTACTTTCCTTAGAACGATTGATGGAGACTTGGGTTGTGTTTGGGAAAGAGTGAGGAAACTTGGGAGCATGCCCAATGAGTGGTCTTGTCTTCCCTAGGAAACATGGGAGCACGAAAGACTTCGGACCACTCCATCAGCGTACCCATGAGGAGTCATGACCATTGGCACAAAGAGAGCACAATAAAAGGTGTGAGTGCTCAAGGATGGGGTATTCTAGTCCAAGAGATGAATGGTTGATGCATGGACGAGCTTAGATGGGTGCATTGGGTCCATGAAAGGGGCACAATAGGTTGGTTGAGTGTGGTTTTTCGAAGGGGCGTGACACACACAAGAGACATAAAGTTTCACAGAAGTGACTCTTGGAGTCCAATTAAAAGCAAGGGAGCACTTCCAAGGAAATAATATATCATTTGGAAAATATATTTGGAGTGAAAGTATGACGTAAGAGGAAAATTTTCCAATATGAAAGACAAGTAGCCAAGAGTTGGATGTTTTGGAAGGTTTCAGAGAAGACTGAAAATGTAGCTCTCTTGAGGAATTTGTGAGGAAGAACCAAAATTTGTGTCATCTTCGTGAAAGTCTACAGAAATGAAATGGAATACAATTTGTTGTTTTGGGAATGTTTGAGGTGCACCATAGTAAGTTGTAGAGAAAATTGCGATAGAAATTTTTGGTGGGAAAAATTTGTTCTTGAGTGTCTTGGTGAGGTGAGGTGAGTTTTTTAATTGTTTCAAGTTGTAAACAAAGTTGGTATTCCTCATGTTGTAACTATTTCATAATAACAAACACTTATATGGGTGTTATACACAATTTGTGCTGCCCACACTATTTCTCTGTTTGATTTGTTTTTGTTCCACAGTTTTTCTCTTGGATTGGCATGTTCATGGATGCATGCTTTAATAAGGCTAAGTGTTAAATTGTGTTAACAATTGTCTAAATAAGAAAGAGTTGAAATAGAGTAGGAGTGTGACTAATCGATATCCTAGAAAGGAGTATGGGTATGCTCTAGGTGAAGAGACATAGTCAAGACAAAGTAGTCTTGGTGTGCCAAGAAACCATATTAGAACCGTCACGGTACCACATGCCCTTTGGAGGTGAACAATCATAAGATATTATCATGCATCTTATGGGGTCATGACAAGTGGTATCAGAGAAGACTTGAAAAATATTTTTGTGAGATATTTACCACGATATCCCCTTTGTAATGTTGAAGTTTTACTTATAAAACTAGAAGTTACAATTCTTCTTTATTATTATAATCATTTAGCACATAAGTTGCATAAATAAGATCATTGAAAGAGAGGAAATGACATAAACAATAGAGACACACATGTTATCATGGGAAACCCTCACAGGGAAGAAAACCCAATAAAACTTCCTCAATATGGATATACCAAAGACCGAAAAGAAGATCCTCCTCTACTCCTTCACTAGAAAGAGTAGCGCACGACTTATCTAAGAAATAGCAAGATATACACCATAAACCCTCTTTAACATCACCCCCAGATGAAAATGCTTATCCTCCAAGACTTGTGCACTACATAGCTAGGTGTGTGTATGTCCAAATGAGGCATTGACCTCTCTTATAAATAGTGGTGTGGTGGGCCTATAATTAGGTCTGGGTGGACTTGTCACTTTACTCTCTTAATTTACAATTATCTGTCGAGGAAAAATAGGGTCTTCTTTTAATAAGGCACAATAGGGCCTATTTATATATAATACAATAATATTATTCAACTCCCTCTCAGGTAGGATATTCTTCGAAGTTACAATATTTCAACACTCCACCTTAACAAGAAGGGTATTCTATTGACAACATTAATAACAACTGATTAGACTAAATACATCATCAAGAGGAGGGGACATCATCATAAACATTGGGAACACTGTCAGACATATCTATAGGTCATCAAAAGTTTTTCTCATCATCAACGTCAGTAGAAATTGAACAACATCATCATCATCAACAACATGAAGTTGGAACATCAAAATCAACAAAATGAAGCTAGAAAAAAAACATCCATATGTGGCAACAAAATGAGGTAGGTACATCAACAACAACATATGTGGTACTCTGACATACCATCCTTACAGTGCCTTCAGGATTTGCCACAACTGGCATATACATGCACAGGTACTCTGACATATTGTCCTTACTGGACCTTCGAGATCTAGCGAAGGATGATCAGTCCCCTATGATATAAAATCATAACTTAGCTACCTGTTGTTGGTCAAGATACCATAGTATCATTAGCATCACTCCCCCTTTCGAGGGAGGTCCTTTTGGACTACTCAAATATCGTCTCGCAAGTACTCAAACTGCACATGATACAGAGGGTTAGTCAACACATATGCAACCTGCTCATCTGTTCCAACATATTGGAGCTTTACAACTCCTTTCTGCACCATTTCATGAATGTAGTGGTACTGGATCTCAATGTGCTTCATCTTATCATGGAACACTCGGTTCTCTATCATATCTATGGAACTCTAGTTATCACAAAAGATCACGGTAGCATCCATATCTAGGTCAAATAGACATTTCAACAACTTTCTAAGAAATATGGCTTCACAATAGGCATATCATGTTGCAATGTACTATGCTTCTTCCATACTGAGAGAAATACCAAATTTCTTCCTTTTTTTCCATGAAGTCATGACTGACCTCAAACTGAAACAACATCCTAAAGTGATGTTTTTGTATGAAGCACTTACAACACAATCTGAATCAATATAGCCATACAATCTGAAGTCACAATCTCCAGTAAAATAGAGGCCATAGTCCAACGTACCCTTAAGGTATCTCATCACATGCTTTGTAGCTACAAGGTGAACATGTTTGGGCTCCACCAGATACTGACTCATGCTGTTCACAACAAAGCATATAATAGGTCTAGTATTCATCATATATAGCAATGAATCAATCATATGTTTGTATAGAGTAACATCAATTATTTCTGACAAAGTATCAACCAATAACTTCATATTCATTTCCATAGGAGTGGACATATATTTGCAGTCCATCATGTAGAATCTCCTTAGAATTTCCATAGCATGCTTTCCTTGATTAAGGAAAATATCTTCTGGGATCTTCCATACTTCAAGACCTATGAAATAGTGCATCGGGCCTAGGTCCTTCATTTCAAATTCAACGAAAAGATTCTTCTTACAATCTGTGATGCGATTTTCTTCATCTAACAAGAATAATTCATCCACATATAGCAACAATATGGCTAGTCCATCATTCTCAATATTGAAGTAAAGGTTGGGATTAGCTTTACTCTTGGAAAATTCTAAGCTAATCAGAAAAATATCAATCTTCCCATACCAATCTCTTGGAGATTGCTTCAACTTGCAAACTTGAGTCTTCATGTCATGTACTTTGAAACCAATTTTTTACATCACATTGTACCAACCTGGTACACTTTCTCAGCTGCAAGTCAATATTCATAATCATGTGCTGGTCCTATGTGGTTTCTGTTAAGCACTATTTGTATCACTACCTGAGAATATGTTCTCTACTTTTTCTGCAACTATTCCTTTTGGAACTAGGACTGTACACCTGCATCTTCTATTTCTGAAGTTGAGAATGACTTCTCTATTCTCACTGTAGTTGTTGAGATATGAGAGTATCTCCTCTATTCTATCATGGTAACAACTTCATCTGAAATTGAAAGTGGTTGATACAGTAGGTATCTTTTCTTCTTTCATGGAGGTAACTCAATCTAAAATACAAGGAATACCCCCTGTGAATCTCATTCTCTTTTAATGAAAGGGAGAACAATAAGGTAGAAATAATATACAAGAATAATACTCTTTATAGTAATAATAGAAATAATAGTGAGAACAATTGTCATAGTATCTCTTTCAAAGCTATCACTTTTGACCTACCTGAAACAAGGGTTAAAAGTAAGAAATACAATAATAAGAAATGAGAACAACACTCTTCTAGTGTTTTGATCAATCATTCCTCCATGGTAACTAGTAAACAAAATAAGAAGTTTCTCCTAGAAGAGATGTTAGTTATATATGGTAAACGATTACTATAAGCATTTATCTCAATAATGCTCACATGATACCAAGTATAAAAATTTTCAAATATTTCTATCACAACTATATTGTTTACTTGTAATAAGGAAGTTATCAAAATTGACATGTGAAAATTTGAATATTATCAACTTAATCAATCAAACCTGTAACCTTGAGTCTTGTCCTCAAGAATGAGTGTTGTTTCATTGCTTTCGAGTCTCCTTCACTCAAGATGACAAGTATTCTCTTCAACCAGTCCTTTGTACTAAGATAATATGTTTTCTTTACATAAATCAGAGTTAGACAATAAACTCTATAATTTCAACCTTAATCAATGAAATACTTTTGATTTTAATTTTGACCAATGGTTAGTATGATAGTCGTAACTTAAATAGATCAAAGTACAACCTAGATATTCATAATATCATAACAAATAGATTCATATTAAATTGATCAAACTTGAGGTGCATTGTTCCTCTGAATGTGTTGGATCTGAGATCCCTATGGGTCTACGAGTTTTATTTAGAAAACAAATCCTTTCTCCTGCAAACACCCTTTAAAAATAATGATACATTTTAAACATATGTAAGTACATACCTTTAACAGTATTGGTAGGTAATGATGCCATCCATCAGAAAGTTGATGGAACTTGTAATTTAAAGGTAGCTAGAGATTATCTAGGTTAAGGCACACTAGGACAATAAAAATCAGTCCCAAAACTTCAAAAAATAATTCACTGCAATTGGTGCTCACATTGCAACTGATATTGCAACTTGTACTACAACTACAACTTAGGGTTTTATGAGGAAACCCTAATTTCTCAAACTGCAAATTTTGGAATTCTGATCTAGAGACTAAATGCACCCTCCTAGGGCGAGTTCCTAGCTATGGTTAATTTCTTCATCATCCTCCTCAAACAAGGAAAATGTCACACCTGTGGTTTATGCATAAACCTTAATTTTGTAGGAGTTGCAATATTGACACTGAATCTTGGAGAGTGTGCATTGAAGATAGCCACTTATTATACACTATGATTTGTTCTTTTTCAATCCTTCTCTAATACCATGTTGAATTTTTACTTATACAACTAACAGTTGCAATTCTTCTTTAGTATTGTAATCATTTATCACATTAGCTGCATAAATAAGATCACTCAAAGAGAGGCAACCACAGAAACAATAGACACACAAATTATCATGGGAAATCCACATGGGGAATAAAACCCAACAAAACTTCCTCAATATAGATATACCAAATACCAAACAAAATATCCTCCTCTACTCCTTCACTAGGAATATTAGTGCACCACTTGACCAATATATACCAAGAAATAGACCAAAAACCCTCCTTCACGTCACCTCCAGTTGCAACAACTTCTCTTCCAAGACTTGCGCAGTGAAAATATAGTTGTGTATATGTCCAAATGAGTCACATACCTCTCTTATAAATAGTGGTAATTAGGTCTGGGAAAACCTATCACTTTACCCTCTTAATTTACAATTAACTGTTAAGGCACAATAGGGCCGAATTTTACTAAGGAAGAATAGGGCCTAATTAAATATAATATAATAATATTATTCAACTCTCTCTCAGGTAGAATAATCTTCAAATTTACAATATTTCAACATGTAACAGGTGGTATCATAGAATATTTGGCTCTTCACAACTATTGTATCCAGAGAAGTTGTGGCTGATGGGCGCACTTGTTGGTGAAATTTTCTTGGCACAGGATTGATGAGGTTTTGGTGGACTAACCCATCATATAGGTGACCTTAGAACCTACTTGGTGGGTTGTTACATGACCACATTATAGACTAAATTCATGACTTATGGGAAGAATTGGGTGTTCTCCTTGAGTAGGACAAGCATAGAGTTTTGATGGTGAATGAAACACTTGTCCAAGTCAGATGATACAGGGTTTTCATAGAACTTGTCACAGACTTGTTCACATAAGTGACCGCAGAGTTGAACGCAACGTTGATCGCACAATTTTGAAGAAGTATTGAGATGAACTCTTGGGTTCCTTGGACAAAACGTTTGAATGTAAAGTGAAGAAACTGGGAGGGCCATAAATGGATGATGGTAGTGACATTGAGAGGGAGCACAAGACCATAAAAATGAAGGATCAGATTGTTATATTGGATAGGATTGTCCAACAAATGATGAATGCATGGTGCCAACATGGTGAGAAGGCCTATATGATGGAGAATGATATGGGAAAGATGAATTGTGGGTTTAATGAATCCATTTAGGAGTGTCAGTCAAGTGCAAATCGGACGATTGCCACCTTAAAGAACAACATTCAAGATAGACTCAATGTATTGGAGGACAAACTTGTTGCAGTCACACAGAGGTTGAAGCAAAAAGAGGAAGCCATCACATTTTTGAAACAAGCTTTGGCTAACATACAAATTTTTTCTATCATGTCTAAGGGGATAAATATAAAGGAAATTGAGCCATATGATGGGGCTCACAACAATAAGTTGTTGGGAAACTTTTGTTGCAACATTGAGAAGTACTTGGAGAATTTAAATGAAGCTCATGTCAATAGAACAAAGTGTTGTTGATGTTGAAGAGATATTTGGAGATATGGCTAAGACAATGGAAGACTTAGATGATTTCTATTTGAAAGTTGATGAGTGGTAGCGAAGATCATATGAATTCATAGAGATGAATATATTAGGGTAGTTCATGGAACAGGAGAAAAAACCATCCGTGGACCAAGAGGACATGAGGGAGACACAACAACCTTGGTGTAAGAGAACCATGTAAGGATTTGATTCCTTATCTAGAAAACTTCAACATGGTCAATGTCCATATGAACCTGAGCTAGAATGACTTATCTATTAGTGAAAAGAAAAATTCGGTTCAATTTGAATGTTTCTTATGTACTTGACATAGAATTATGGTGACACTTCAACAATGGAATTGGGACATAATGTACATGTCCTAACCAACCATCCCCCTTAACCTTCAAATTAGATTGTGGCATGCTTTCTTACTTTATCTGTGGGAGGTAGTGAGGCCAATGGGGTGCCTTGAGAAGGTTCCTTGGTGAAAACTATTGAGAATCTAGTGGGTGACTTGACATATTGGAGGAAATGAAGAGTTCTAGATTTCATGAGCTTACATATGGAAACAGGTTTTTGAATGTAAATATGTGAGTTCTTGAGATATATGCACGATGATTGTATTATTTACCCAATCATCCAAAGTAATAAGGGGATCCAACACAAAGAGGATTGGGAAGATGGACTAAAGTATGGAAGAAAAAACAATTCAGAAGGAAAGGACACTTCGTAGACTCATGGAACTTCCTAAGGGGATTTTTTCCTTGAGGACAAAAGTTTAGGAGTCAACACTTATTGAGTGGTGACTTGATCCATAGATGTCTAGTGATGCCATGAAAATCGACAATTGTTATGAGGGACAAAAAATACAACATCCCTTCAATTTAAATAGTTTATTAAATTTAAGTGGTTGTGATTCTTGAATTATGACATTGGGAAAAAATTTGATTAGCATTTTTATCACCATAGATAATTGATGGTGAAAAATATTTATGTAAATATTATTTAAATTTTATTTTATTTAAAGTTGTCTAGGATGAATTGATGAGAGAACCCAACTATAATAAGAGAAATACTTTATTCCATGGGAAAACTGAAAAGAGGATAGAAACCACCAGGGTAAAAGTGATAGTTGTCCATTAAGACAAGCGTGGACCTATGCCAAAGAGTGTGGGAGGTTAGGAAACAAGATAACAAGAAGTTAGGCCAAGACTCCAAAGACTTAGGGGGAATGATAACTGGAAAAAGAAATAAAAATACATAAGAAGTCTATTATTCTTAGCTTGGTAAAACAAGGGAGAAGAACAAGTGTGGTGTAAACAAGACTTTGTTGACTACTTGTGTAGAATTAGAGCTTTGTGGTTCTAAGAAAGATCCAAGTTCTATAACTCACCTGGAGAAGGTTCTTGACATGTTTATTTTCCCGTGGAATAATGTAATTGGCTTGGGGTGACCAGAGTTAGTAGTTTGTAGCGACTTTAGTCTATGGTTGGGAGGAGTTGAACTCTCTCCTTAGTTTTTCCTAGTAAATATTTGTGGTTCATATATGTGTATCTAAATTTATCATTTCATATCCTTAGCATTATTATCTCAAATGTTTACACTTATGGTTGGATGCTAATTTACCTTGTCTCTATATATGCTCATAGTAATATATTGCTGGATATATTGATGTGAAAGTAGAAATAACTAGACACTTCCTCATCAATTCATTACTGTTAAAATTTGCAGAGAAAGTTTAAATAGGGAAATAACCATAGAATTCTTAACTAGACCATTCTTTGTAGAGAAACTTAAATATTCATATGTCAATACTTTCATTTGTATTAACAGAGAAATAGACTAATAGAAGTAATCATGAAATATGGCTTGAAACCCTAGTAATGCAATTTCTCTTGGTTAAAGATTACTAATGACAAGGAATACATAAAAAAATATTCTAATGGTTATGTAGGACTATCTATTATAAATTTCTTTAAAAACAAAGATTATTTTTCTTGTTGCACAAATAATATGAAAATAACATGCATGTGGTTGATGGCCATAAACGAGAATTGTTTTATTATTTTCAATGGCTAGAATTAAAGATACAAACCACTATGTATGTAACAAAATGATTGGTAAACTATTTATTAGAAACATTATGTAGATACAAAATCATCTTAGCTATCCACACACAGTCATTTTATTCATTGTTATTAAGTACCTTCTTCAATAAAAGAAAACAAACGAGAGTTGTTACAAACATGAGTAGTGATCTTCAAGAATAAGCATTATGATATTAAAACCAATGTAAAATGTATGAAAATTTTTAAGAGGTTACAAACCCCATAGGTGGAGCCGAACCTTACTCTACGATACCAAGTCCATATAAAATTAATAAAAAACGAGTCTGCATGAAGAATGATTACACGACCCTTTATGGGTATGGTTTTGATTCCTAAACTATGTTCAACGAACCTCATACCCATGATGGTTCAACATGATGTGAGTTTGGTAAAGATAAAAATCAAGAAACTAATGACCTGCTTGAGTTTGTAGATGTAACAACCCCAGCGTTACGACTATAAGCGACACAAGCAAGTGCAATTTTTTTTTTAGGAAAGAAGGCAATGACGACAACAATTAAACAACACAACTTGATGATGAACCCAACTTACGCATTTAGGCAACATAAAACAACAACTCAACATACTAGCATAACATGCAACTGGATGAAACATGTGACAATCAGGAGATAGATAAAAATGACTACCTACCCATCACAAGCAAGACAATGCCTACTGGCTAAGGAAAACATCAACAAACCCAACACACAACTTCGAAAAATAGAGACTAGACTCCTCTACATTGTACAAAACCCAATGCATTGAGGCGTTAAAGAACTGAGTACAAACATCAATTACAACAAACAAGCACCCACATCGGGAAGCACAAGACTTTGGCCAGGTTATAATTCACATCTATCCATCAGGGTGCGTGATGATCACCTCATCAGGAGTCACATCGTCACTAGGTGATGGGAGTGACAGTAACCCTGGCACAACATAACACATCTAGACCCATAACCCCAGAAACATTAAATGCCTTAAGAGACCGAATTAACTGTCGAAAAACAAGATGAGTAACCCAAGCAACAAGTCAACAAGATGCAAGATGACATCACTCAAATTAAATTGCGGAAGCTATTAGACGACTTCACCAACAAACCATAAACCATTATTTGTTAAACATGATGTTTAAGTGCGAAGGAGTGAAGTATTATAAATGTTACTATTAACATAAATGTTATCATAACTGTGAACTATTATGTCCAACAATGATATCGCTACCTCATAATAATAATTTGGTCCATGAATAAATCACATGTTATTAATGTTGTCTAACCATGTTCTATCTATTAATAAGAATCAATCAATAAATTCATGTGCTAATTGTCAACAACATCATGGTCATGACATCTCGGTCTAACACATCTAATAATGATATCACTATCTGCTAATGATATGGTTGTCTAACAAATTTAATAATAATATCTCTATCGGGTAATGATATCTAATGATAAAATAATGCTAAATCATTGTCAATAATGAATGGTAAATTATTGTCTCTAATAAATGGTATCTAACTGTCAATAAATAATGGTATCACAAATTATGGGCTAATCAATCAATGCTATTCAATTTCAACAACCACAGTCATGCCATATTAAATTTTTGTTCAATGCAATCAAGACGCAGTCATACAATATTAATTTTCTATTCAATTGAAAACAACGCTGTGGTAAATAACCTTTACGGTGTGGATGAATATCACTGCATGGGTAACCTTTATTGGGAATAAATATCACTGAAATACACAACATATATTAAATTGCTACCAGACTAGAGTATTAAATCATATTCTACATCATTAGCGCTATCAATATTAAGCATTAGTTTAAACAATTAAATGGTTGTCTATTAGATTCACATATTAAAACTATGACTTTAATAATCACATATTAACGTTGTCTATTACATATTCGAGATTGTTGTCTATTAATATACACGTTGTCTATATGATGTCAACATGATATTAATAAAATCGCTATTAATAAAAGATGATATCAGTATGCGGTTAATGGAATCGCTGTCAATCTGCTAATAATAAGATCATTGTCAATAGATATACATGGTCATTGTCTAGTAATACAAAATAGAATATAGAACATAATCATTTTCATATATGAATGGAATAGTTGTAAACAAAACATATTTGTTGTCTAAATAAGCCTCTTATAAATTCGTTGTCTATAATATAGTGTTGATTTCTTCGCTGTCAAGATTAATGAATTTCGTTGTCAATTTATATTCAATTATAATATTGTTGTCTTTATTGGGGATTAACCCAATCAATGTCTAATTATACAATTGTATTGTAATCAAGGAATCAACCATACCACTAAATAATGTACTGAAAATTGCTATCAATCAATAAAATAAATTCGCAAGTTAAAAATATTCTCCATCCAAGTGTCAATCAATGTATCACTATCCAATCAATAAAAGAAATTTGCAAGTTAAGAGTTTCACAAGTCAATAAACTGTCAATCAATAAAAGAAAAATGCATCCATATAAAATCATTGTGTAATAAAGATTTAATTCGCATTCATTCAAAGGGTAAATTTGTTGCCTATCAAGGTATGATGTTACTGTCATTCACATGTTTAAAAACGCAGTCAATCAAGGGTAAATTCGTTGCCAATCAAGATGTGATGTTATTGTCATTCACAGGTTTAAAAATGTAGTCAACAAAGGGTAAATTTGTTTCCCAATCAAGATATGATTGCATTGTCATTCAAAGGTTTAAAAATGCAGTCAACAATTTAAGGTAAATTTGTTTCCAAATCAAGGTATGATTGTGCTGAGTTTTATCATAAGAAATCACATTCAATAAATGGGTAAATTCCCAGTTTAATGCTGCTAACATTTCATAGTCTAATAATTGTAATTTCACAAGCTAATAATAATATGCAAGACAATGATACAATATTCACTATAGTGATATAATAATATGCAATACAACAATATACAAATGGAGGGTAAAAATTTGGGTAAAAACGAATGCAAACTATATGTAAAAATGATTGCAACGCTATGTGAAAATGCTATGTGAAAAAAAAATAGCTTCCAAGTAAAATCATTGTGGGAAGGGCCACAAAAATCATAGGGGAAAATATGGGTAATGAGCCACGAAAATCATCGTGTAATTGTTGTGTAAAAGATGGGTAAATCGCCTAGAAATTAGCTGTGTGAAGGCTGAGTAAAGACTCCAGGAAAAATCAGAGATAATCAAACATAGGATAATGCAGAAGAAATCAACCACTAGAAAATGTAGATGTAATCAATCACAAGAAAGTGCAGAGATACTCATTCAAACAATGGCGCCAGACTAATCATTCAACAATGGATCAATCAAGCATACCGGAACTCATCCACAAGAAGGCGCAAAGACTAATCATTCAGCCATAAATTAATCAAACGTAGAGATAAGTAAGGGATAGATAGTTGGGCAAAATTTATCCTCCACTCATCATTTATGCACATAAAAGCAGGGCATTTGAATCTATAGGTCTTTAAACACCGAAGTGATGACCGTTGATTCAGCGCCTGGCTGACTTCTCAGGCATGGAATGATGACTAATGGGATAAGGGAAAAACACAAATTTCTTCGTAATAATCAATAAAGAAAACACATAAAAGTCATAACAATCAGGGTTGGGTTCACCAAGAGAATCAATTCAAAATTCAGCAAGTATAAGGCTAGGATGACTTTCAATTCATTGATTATAAAATGCTAAGTAAAAAATAATCTTTACACAAAAAAAGTACATTAATGAAAGCACAGGAACAATATTAATCTACCATTCAAAAATAAAAGCATGCGAACCATAGCCAAATGCGACAACTCCTAGTCGTTGTCCCACACATGCTTCATCCAACTCCTGCTTTCCAATTGATGTGACCTCATCGATACCTCCCAGCCAACGCTAGGGGTACTATTCCTCCCCCTGAACCCCCAAAGCTTCAAAGGGGCCTTGCACATAATACCAGAGAATTGCTAGCATTCAAATCGCCTCGCAAGGTCAAGCTACCACTCATTACCTGAGATGGGTATCCCAACTCCCACAAGAGAAGCTCAGTCAAGACAAAACTTTTAGCAACGTAACATTACACAAAAATATCAAATCCATACTCCTCCTCCTCCATCCTTTTTATAGAGTTTTCAAGTAACTAGTTTCCCAAATTCTCATTAAATTCCTTATTCATTTAATTAATTAGGAAAAACCTCCCCCGTACACATGTCACCCATCCCCTAGTTGCACTAGAAATTCAATTTTATTAATTAATTAATTATTCCTATTTCCCTCACCCACCTAAAATAATTCCTAAAAATGCTCCTAGGTATCCCAAAATTCCTTTACACTTCTTAAATGACTTACGCCTTACTAAATTCCTAGTTGAGTTCAAAAAAATAACAAGTTCCCAAGGAAAGATTCCTTACTAAGTTAAACATTCAACTTTTTCTTTATGTTTTCCCTTTTCTTTAGGTTTACCCTTTTTCCTTTAGTTACTTGTTTCTTTTAAGTTTCCCTCTTTTCCCTTTTTAATAAAATCAATTTAGAAAGTGTAGAAAAATAACCATTTACCCCTTTTTCTTTTTAACTAAAATTTTAAATTAGCCAATGTAGATAAAACAATCATTTCCCTTTTTAAAATTTTAATCCCCCATTATAATTTGATTTTAAAATTTAATTTGAATTTCTTGCCCCCTTTTCTTGTTAAAAGTTTATTTATTATAATTATTATTCTTATTTTACCACAAGTTCTACTTAGACCTAGGTTTTTAATTTCTCTATGCTGGGCGACATTTTTATTAGGGAAAAATTGTTTTTAAATCTTACTTATCACATCATTCATTTTAAGGTCGTCTAGGTTTATTCAATTACTAGTTAAAAATGCTACGTGCCCTTCAGGATGCACTAGGTGCTCCAAGGGTGCCACTCGCCTCTCTCTGTTTTCCTTTCACGACATGCCTTTCAAGATGCACTACGTGCTACGAGGATGCCACTCGCCTCTTTCTATTTTTCTTGTGTGACATGCCCTTCAGGACACACTATGTGATCCAAGGGTTCCATTCGCCTCTTGACTGACTTGGTAGACATCAAAAAAACCCTAGAGTCAATACTCCTCTAGGTGATCTTGTGGGAGACTAAGGGCCTCTAAGGAATAAGGCCCCTACCTTATTGAGCACCCCTTATAATCATCATGAGAGACTTTCATAGTCTTTCCTCATGTCATCGTGGGTCTTATCAAACTAGGTAATTGTTAACCTACAATTCAAGCCACGGTGGGAGTGCTAGTAGGATGTGGTAGGGTTGTTGTCCACACCTCTCCCTCAAGTCTCTGGTTGTCCTGCATGACCCCTCTACTCCACATGTGAGTCTGTTCAACAAGCTATCACCAGCCTGCATCCATCAACAAATCATGTTAGCAACAATAATCAATTGTCATAACATCTAATCATATGTACATGTGTCACATCAATAACATTCAAAACCAACATTCCTTTCCCAGACTCAATATGGAGTCCAAGAGGTTTCATCGATGCCTCTTCATCCTCAATTTCCAAAGTCCTACACACTCAGGAGAAATCAAACAATAGCACCTGTCTATGTGAATATAAGAAAATAATATATCATCAATCTGTAATGCCTCATAATCATAATCGAACAACCGATAGTATAATAATCTCGATCACTTGCAAGCAAGTGTCCTCAAGGATAAGTTCCCTCAGTGCACGCAAGAGTGGGATGTTATAGTAGAGACACATTGATTACATATTCTTGGGTTGTCGGTGTGAGAATAGAGGGTCGTAACCCTAAATTGGGTCTGCGAATGCTTGATCGAAGGTCCTCTTTAGACATCATTGGTTCTCTCCCTCTATCTTTGTAACATGAGACACAATTAACAATTAGAATCATAAGTTTAAATGATTGAGGAAACGAGTACTATTTAAAAATAAATATGAGAATGAAAATAGTCTTACCAGTAAGTACTTGAAGGAGTAATCCATGTAAAAGAGAAAACCCAACATTGATTCCTTTAACTATAAATCAACCGCCTCTGGAAGAAAGTAAATGCAAGTGGGGTTTTGGGAGTGAGTTGTTTGTCTTTGTAGTGGGTTGGAATGCAAGCGTGTCCTTTCTAGAGAACAACCCTATATTACCCTTCAAATCAAGAAGATGATGCACATAGTTAATAAAGTTCAAAATTATAACTGAATTCAAATAAATGCAAGTGCAAATTCATGTAAGAAATGGAAGAATCAAACTTACTCATAAGACTTGGATTCTCAGGAATACTTATCTTACAACAAAGTATTGGGTTGTGTGTGGTAAAAATTTCCCCTCTCATTGATAATACTATCACATTATCATTTCCAACTTATTCCACCAAGTGTTATCATAGAGTTAGCATGGGTTGAGTACCCAATTCCAGAATAAAATATCACCAGAACACAGGTAAGAATGCGGGAAATAAGCATTACATAAATCCTTATATAAATACTTTCCAAACAATTTCTTCTTACGAGAAAACAAAGAGATGAGTCTTTGTGAGAACAACATCAAATTCCTTCCTTGTTGAGAGGTACAAAAAAATGAAATAGAGGTAAAGTCTAAGTGATCGAAATCTTGTCCACTTCGAAACACTGATAGTACAAGAACTAGAGTAATGGCCATTAATGGAATGATTTTCAATAGGATATAAATCAAGATTTTATCTATCACACCCTCCATGCATTGGACATGTGGCAGGATTTTAATTAGTGAGTAAGCCGTAATGGCAGATTTCATACGGCCAGATTTCCATTAGACTCGTATAACTGATAGTAGCATGTAAGAGGAGGTTGTGTCAAGTAATAGTGTATACAATGGCCTATATTTTCCTTTAAGGATGTGTTGGTCAAGGTGCCATACCACTTGTTGACCCTGGTATGGAAGACATTGTATAAAGGTTTCAATAAATATATTATTTGTATACCATTGATATCATTGTCTAAAGGATGGGAATAGTATTTTATTTGAGACTCTAATGTATTCTAATTTTATTCTATAAACCATGATAGTGATATCATAAATAATTTGTGGGTGAACCAGGGATGATAACCTTGGTAAGGAATATGATATTTACCCTTTTCATCAAGGGGGTTCTAACCTTAGGATAGGTTATATATGTTTTATCCATTCTTAAGAGTGCTAATAGAAATTTAGGAGTAATTATTAATAACTAACATGATCAATTTATTTATTGACGAATGGTATACATGTGTAAGGGTTTGTGTCTGCCACTACGAACTTGAAAACTATAACTGGGGAAGAGTGTCAATGCTATGTAAAGACCAAACCAAACTATGGAAAGTAAATATACTATCTAGGAAGAACACGACATTTATGTTGTATAGAAAATTTAGTTACATAATACCTTGCAATTGTGAGGATACTTCAACCAATATCATTGCTTGAGATGCTTTAACCTATCATGTGAAAAAAAATATTAAGAGTAGTATTGTTCATCTTGGAATCAACTCATAATCTTGACAGTAGCAATGTTGAAATTATTATTAGAGGTGCAGCTTAAAAAATAAATAAAATCAGTTTGGGAGATGTTACAAATGGTATCAGAGTGAGGTTACAAACACTAGGGCCTTATGGGCTCAACCCTTTCAAAACAGATGCATTAATAATTTAGGAAATTATTGCAGAATTATGTAAAAACGAATGTTAGCATAAAAAATGTTTTTCACTTATTAGAAACAACAAAAACCAACACCATGGTTGACGACACTGGAAAAACAATACCAAGTGGATCTGAAATGTATGTAAAGTTGAACAATGAACAACCTCAAAAAACTCTTTAGAGATACATGAAACCATAAGAAATATATAGGTCGAGTTGTAGAGCATTGATGCAGTGCCCCCACCTCAACAGGGTTTGTTGACCTCCCGGTCACTAGATCTTCTCAATCTTCGAGTTGGAACAACTCCTTGATTCCTTTCTAGAATCCTCATGAAATATCCACAGGTCCTCTATGTAACTCAGCCTGCGCAAACAAGAATTGGGCGTGATTTTCCTTCACATGACCATGGGCTGTGACCACGAGCCTAACCCAAAAGATGTTTCATGATTTCACGCATTGGGTCCTTGCATGTGAATCACCCTAATTCTCCTGACCTCCGAAACCCCAAAAAGAGCCTAGCGTGTACTACCTCCTCTCTTATCTTCCCTCAATGTGACCTCCATTCATGACCCATGGCTCAACACTCAAGCGCGTCAAAATTTTGCGTATTGGGAACTCCCGATATGATTAGATCTATAGTCCATGATATTCCTTCGATCGACAACTACAATTTTGAGGTTGGTTCACCTCCGTTCTCCCGATTTGTGATTTCCTGAAATCCTAAATATGGATCCCACTCACATCAGATCAATAGTCCACAACCCATGTGATCTGATGATCCTTCTTTCTCCTTCACATTTTAGGATTTCATGTTTCAAGTAGTTGGAAGACTACACACCTCCCTTCTCCCGATATCTAAGATCATGATTGTGTTAGATCGACGGTGCATATCTTTCCTTTGATCAATGGTTGTGATCAAGTTGATATTTTTCATTTCACGACTTTGGGAGTCTCCTTACCTCCATTCTCCTGATATTTGAGATCACGATGGTGCTTGATCGACGGTCCAAATCTTTCCTTTGATTAATGGTTGTGATCAAGTCAGTATTTCTCATTTCGTGACTTTGGGACTCTCCTTACCTTTGTTCTCTCGATATCTGAGATCACGATGGTGATAGATTGATGGTCTAGATGTTTCTGGTTCTAACGGCTCAAGTCAATTCCCTTCGATACTTAACCGAATTCTAGATATGTGCACTCTTTGCAGCTGATTCTTACACAAGATTTGGTTCTTGTGAGTGACTATGCATGACTTGCAACAGTCTCTTTGCACTCCTTGCAAAGGGAAAGTGTCATGCTATCTCTTCTGAGCTTTGAAATCGAAACAGACTCGGTCAATGCAGTCCTCACATTCGATGTGCACGACTTGCACTCACTGAACAAAAGAGAAACAATTGAAAATTACACTAACATTCATCATTTCATCCATTCATAACGAAATTCATTCATTCATGAAAACTCAATAAAAGAGAATTGTAAATAGTAACAGTACCATGCATTTGAATCAATTTACCTCTATCATATTCATTCAAAAGTAAATGGCTATAATTAATATCAAAACAATAACTTAAATCTCAGAAAATTATGACTAACTCATAGTATCCTCATTTGGACATACAAAATCTCTATTTAGCTTAGAACGTCCTTAGGGTTCCCCCGACTACTCATCTACCTCAAAAAAATGAAAACCTAACTATTATTTAAGTTTAGTTACATTCAAGACTCGAAGTGAAACTCCCTGATCACTCAAGATAATTCCACCTCCAAGCATTTGATCTTCTTTTGTCCTTCATCATCTCCCCAAAGGATTCACAGTAACTCCCAGCATTTGAGATTCCGAAATGATTCTCAAGTGTTGAACTTTCCTGCCACGTGTGCTTGTTGACGACGCTGGTGATGCTCCTGCATCATACTCCCCCTGGATAAAAATTCTTGGAGTCTTGTCCATGAGCTCCTGCATCAACTTTCCATGCTTTTGGATATCAGCTTCATTTTCCCAACTGGAATCGTCTATCAGGTGTCCCTTCCACTTAAGAAGAAATTCAAGATAGGTTTTCCTCCTAGTATTCTTGCCAATTCTCTGATCAATGATCTTCTCCATCTATGGTTTTTCTACTACAGGAATTTGTTTCTCCCGCTGAATCTTATATTGATCTTTTAATCCCTCTGCGTCATCTTTCCAGTAAGGATACAGGTCTGAAATGTTGAATATGGGCGATACGCCCACATCATATGGCATCTCAATCTCATAGGTGTTTGCATCAAACTTCCTCAAGATATTACATAGCCCTATCTTCTTCATTTTTAACTTTTTATACGTTCCCCTAGGGATCCTTTCTTTCCTGAGATGTGCCAGAACTTGATCTCCCACCTCAAATTGAAGTTCTCTATGATGTTGATCAACTTTGTTCTTGTACTCTTGGCTAGAGTTCTGTAATTGTCCTTTGATCTGGCTATGGAGCTTCTTCATTTCTGGAACAAAATCTTCTCCTCCAGCGCTTTTGATCTCACTCTGTCCCAATTCTCTAAACTTGAATACTCCCCTAGGTTGCATTCCATACAATATCTTGAATGGGCTCTTTCCAGTGCTTCTGTTTGGAAAGTCATTGTATGCAAATTCTGCTTGTGGCATAAATTAATCCCACTGGTTATGATGCTCAGTGACTAGAATCCTCAACAAGTTTCCCAAAATTATGTTTACCACCTCAGTCTTTCCATCTGTCCGAGGATGATAAGCTAAGTTGAAGGACAGATCCATCCCTAACTTCTTCCATAATGTTCTCCAAAAATGACCAACAAATTTTGTGTCTATGTCTGAGACAATGCTTCTGGGTAGGCCGTGAAGTCTCACAATGTAACATCCCGCTCTGGCGCACTTACCAAATTTATTCTTTGAGGACACTTGCTTGCAAGTGATCTGGACTTTTATGATGATAAAACTGTTCCTTCATTTTGATGCGTTAAATTATATGACATGATGTGTTACTATCTTGAGGTAGACAGGTGTTGCTGACTCAGTTTCATTTAGTGTGCAGGGTTTCGGACCTTGCAGATGCAGAGGCATCGGTGGAACTCCCTTGGACTCCGGATTGAGTCAGGGAGTCGGTTATATGAGTTGTTCATTTTGATGATATTGTTTCATTTTGATGATATGCTATTGATCTTATGATATGTTGTTGACATAATCTGACATGACGGTTGATGATGCAGGCTGACGATAGCTTGCCGACCAGACTC
>JZKD02S0756544.1:461259-481126 GCA_000966675.3 Picea glauca | reverse complement strand
AGGAAAAAAAAAAAATACTGCTTGACGTATCGGTTGTTGTGTACTTGACGAGGTTATTACACACAAGTTCCTTGAAAAACATATTTGCAACATGTGCTGCATCACTGGTCTTTTGGCATGGGATAAAGTGTGCCATCTTTGAAAATCTATCCACCTCCACAAATATGAAATCACATTGTCTTTGAGTTCTTTGAATTCCTAACACAAAATCCATGCTTATCACATCCCAAGGCCTCTCTGGTATTGGCAATGGTTGATACAATCCAGTGTTCTATCCTTTTCCTTTTGCATGTTGGTATATTCTACAACTGTTCATAAATTCCATCACTTCTATCCTCATACCTGGCCAATAGTATGAACTTCTCAACTATGTGAATGTTTTATCATGGCTGAAATGTCCAACCAATCCTCCATTATGCTTCTCCTTCAAAAGGTTGTCCCTCATTGAACATTTTGATATGCATAATTGATTTCCCTTGAACAAAAATCCCTCTTGAATCATATACTCTTCCCACTAGCTCTTATCTCTCAACACAGGATTAGCGCATGCTTCGTATGCCTCCTTGAAATCTGGATCAACATTGTACATTTCCTTAAGGTGTTCAAAACCTAAGGTCTTCACCTGAAATTCATGCTGAACCAAACATCTCCTGCTCAATGCATCAACAAATTTGTTAGCATTCCAAACAATATGTTTTATGAAAAAAGTAAAATTCTGCATAAACTCAATCCACTTTGCATGCTTTTGATTCAATTTTTCCTGTCTGGTTATGAATTGTAAATCTTGGTTATCGCTATACAAGACAAATTCCTGTGGGACAAGGTAATGTCTCCATTTATTCAAGGCTTGAATTATGGCATAAAATTCCTCATCATATGTGGAGTATTTTCTCTTAGACTCATTCAACTTCTCACTTAAATAGGCAACCGGTCTATTATCCTAGCTCAAAACGACTCCAATTGCAACTCCACTTGCATCACATCTCACTTGAAATGTCTTTTCAAAATTTGGCAAGACCAGAATTGGTCATTTTGTTATCTTCTCCTTCAGTATATTGAAGCTCCTCTCGACCTCCTCTGTCCATTTAAAAGACTTGTGCTTCTTCTTCACTATATCCATCATTGGTGCACGAATTCCACTGAAGTCTCTGATGAACTTCCCATAGAAATTTGCTAATCCATGGAAGCTTACTACCTCAAACATGATTTTTGGTGATGGCTATTCTTTGATTTCTTTCACCTTCTCTAGATCCATCTTCAGTTTATTTTAAGAAATCACATAACCCAAGTAAATGAGCTCTGTCTTCATAAAAGATAATTTCTTCATATTTATCAGCAACTTCTCCTGTTGTAGTCTCCTAATCTCTAGTGTCAGGTGTCTCAAATGATCCTCTTTAGTCTTGCTAAAGATTAGTATATCTTCTAGATATACAACTACAAACTTGCCAATGCAATATTTCAATATTTCATTCATCAACCTCATAAAAGTACTCGGGGAATTTGTTAATCCAAATGGCATAACAAGCCACTCATACAAACCTTCATTTGTCTTAAAGGTTGTCTTCCATTCATCACCTTCTCTCATTCTTATCTGGTGATACACACTTTTCAAATCTATGTTAGAAATAATTTTTCTCCACTTAAATAGTCCATTAAATCATCCATTCTTGGAAAAGGAAATCTATATCTGATGATGATATTATTAATGGATCTTGAGTCTATACACATTCTCCATCATCCATGTTTCTTTAGACTCAACATAGTTGGTACTTCACATGGACTCAAGCTCTCCCTGACCAAACCCTTGTCTAAAAATTCCTGGACTTGGTTCTTTACCTCCTCATTTTCTTGAGTTGTTAGTTTGTACGCTGCTTTGTTTGGTAGAATTACTCCTAGTATCAAGTCGATATGATGGATGATACTTTTGATGGGTGTAAATGAGTTAGGCAGCTCATCCACCACTATTTCAGCAAAATTATCTAACAATTCCCAAATTTCTCCAGGTAAATCATCCGTTGAAGTACTTATAAGGAAAACTCTAGGTTTCCTCACCACAACAAACTACATCTCCTATCCTTTCTTTACTTCCTTCAGGAGTTCCTTCCCACTCATGAAAAGTATGCTTGCATTGGATTCCTCTTTCACTTTCTCTTCCTTTATTGGTAGTAACATGTGTGCCCTACCATTCTTTTCCAAGGTGTATGTATTCTTCCTCCCATAATGAATGACATTCCTGTCAAACTGCCATGGTCTTCCCAACAAAATATGGCATACATCCATGGGAATTACATCGCATAGAACTTCATCTCTATATCCTCCTATCTTAAATTCAACGAAGCATTGTTTAGTAACCGTTACCTGGTGTCCTTTCTGCAACCATGAGACTTTGTATGGCTTTGGGTGTGCAGTTGTCTCCAGCTCCAATTTCTCCACCATCTATCTAGATACTAATTTTCAGTGCCCCTGCTATTAATCATCACCTTGCTTACTCTGTATTTAGTCTTGCAAGTTGTCCTGAATAGGTTGTTTCTCTACACTAGCTTCTCAACTTCTACCTCTGGTTTTATGAGACCTTTTCTCAACATCAGGTATGTTCCATCCTCTGCTCCTTCTGCTTCAACATTTCTTCTTTATGCTTTTGAAATGTGAGCTTCGCCTTCTCCTTCTTTCTTTCTCTCGAGACATTCCCAAGAATTATGTCCTACCTTTCCACAGGTGTAACATATCACTTCTCCTCCTCTGCCTCTTCCTCTTCCTTTGGAAGAAATTCTTTCAGCATCTTGTCTTCATTGAGAACTTTCTCTTCTTTTCAAGTGACAATGTGGCTTATCAGTCTCATCTTTGGATTTATGTGCCTTGTCATGGGAAACTCCCTTTCCTTTGTTCGGGCATGGGCTTCTACCTCTACCTCATTGGTTTTGTTTTCTGGTGAACTTCTCCTCCACCTTCAGTGAAAACTAATAAGAAGCCTCCACCGTCCTTATTGACATCATGTTGATCTCATCCCGGATTTCATATCTCAAGCCATTTATATACCTATAAACTTTTTCTTCATCCTTCTCCCTTTGTCCATTTCTGATGTTCATATTGTAGAACTCCTTTGTGTATTCTTTAACTATCATACCCTTCTATCTTAGATTTTGCAGCTTCCTGAAAAGATTGATATGATAATCTTTGGGCATGAATTTTACCTTCATCTTGGCTACCATTCTTTCCCAATTATTTATCTTTTGTTTTCCCTTGCTTCTCCTCTCAGCTTGTAGTTCATCCCACCATAGTGCTGCATGTCCCTTGAGCCCGGTGATGACATGTCTCACCCTTTTCTCCTCATCAACATCTTCATGGTCAAAATATTTATCCATGGATCATACCCAATCTAGCAGCTCTTCAACATCTAAATTGCCTTCATACATTGGGACCTCTATCTTGGCTCTAGATCCCAATCTAACAACTACTCTCAGCAAACGTTCTTCGACAACATTCTCTCCTATAGCTTATTCGACTTCTACTTCTTCTCTCTCTGCATTGCTGATGTCTCCAATATCAGGTACTCTCCTCTACACTACCTCCATCACCTCTAATCTTGCGTGAACTTCTCGCATCTCCCTTTCTACAGCCCGATTGTCTAAATTTTATTCCACTCACCTCTTCAATGGCATTGTGTTGACTATATCTCACACACAGAGTACAACTTCAAGTTTTTTGTCTCCTCTCCTTTGCTTGTTGTCTACAAACAAAACTTTAGCTATGATACCACTTGATGCAGTGGCCCCACCGCAGCAGGGGCTACTGACCTCCCGATCACTGGATCTTCTCAATATTCAAGCTGGAACAATTCATTGATTCTTTGCTGGAATCCTCATGAAATATCCATAGGTGCTCTGTGTAACTCATCCCACACGAACAAGCACTAGGTGTGAGTTTCCTTGATGTGATCACGGGCTGTGACCACGAGCCTAACCCAAAATAGGTTTCATGATTTCATGGATCGGGTCCTTGCATGTGAATTACTCTGATTCTCCCGACCTCTAAAACTTCGACAGGTGCCTAGCATGTACTATATCCTCCCTTATCTTCCCTTAATGTGACCTCCATTCATGACCCAGGGCTCAACTCTCAAGCGCATCAGGATTTCACGTATCGAGAACTCTCGATATGATTAGATCTATGGTCCATGATCTTCCTTCGATCGACGACTATGATCAAGTCGTGATTTTGCATTGTGTGACTTTGGAGATCTTTTCATCTCTATTCTCCCGATCCTAGATTTCTAGAAATCTAAAATCTAGGTCCCACTCACATCATATCAATGGTACCCAACCCATGTGATCCGATGATCCTTATTTCTCCTTCACATTTCAGAATTTCATGTTTCAGGTAGTTGGAAGACTATGCACCTCCGTTCTCTCGATATCCGAGATCACAATGGTGCTATATCGATGGTCCAAATCTTTCCTTTGATCAATGACTATGATCAAGTCAGGATTTCATGTTTCACAACTTTAGGAGTCTCCTTACCTCCATTCTCCCGATATCCGAGAACATGATGGTGCAAGATCGATGGTCCATATCTTTCCTTTGATCAACGACTATGATCAATTCAGGATTTTTCATTTCACAACTTTGGGAGTCTCCTTACCTCCGTTCTCCTGATATTTGAGATCACGATGGTGATAGATTGATGGTCTAGATGTTTCTGTATCCAACGACTCAAATCAAGTCCCTTCTATACTTAGCCGAATTTTGGATCTATGCACTCTTTGTAGCAGATTCTTATGCAAGATTTGGTTCTTGAGGGTGACTGTGCATACTTTACAGCAGTTTCTTTGCACTCCTTGCAAAGGGAAAGTTTCATGCTATCTCTTCTGAGCTTCAAAATCGAAACAGACTTTGTCAACACACTCCTTGCATTCGATGTGCACACCTTCCACTCACTCAACATAAGATAAACAATTGAAACTTACACTAACATTCATCATTTCATCCACTCATAACGGAATTCATTCATTTATGAAAACTCAATAATAGAGAATTGCAAACAGTAACAATACTATGGATTTGAATCAAAATTCCTCTGTCGTATTCATTCAAAAGTAAATGGCTACAGCTAATATCAAAACAATAACTTAAAACTCAGAAAATTCCTAGTAACTTGCAACAACCTCATTTGGGCGTACAAAACCTCTATTTAACTCAGAGGGTCCTTAGGATTCCTCCGACTACTCATCTACCTCAAAAAAATGAAAACCTAACTGCTATGTAAGTTCATTTACATTCAAGAATCAGATTGAAACTCCATGATCGCTCATGATCATTCCATATTTAAGTGTTTGAACTTCTTTTGTTCTTCATCAACTCCCTAAAGGATTCGCAGTAACTCTCGGCATTTGAGATTCTAAAATGATTCTTGAGCACTGAACTTTCCTACCACGTGTGCTTGTTGAGGATGCTGGTGATGCTCCTTCATCAATTATTAAAGGAGACAATGAAAAAATATTGAAAGCAAGTAGGGAGCATGAGGTTTCATATCAAATATTACTCTAGAATATGACAGACGAAATGGACTAAGAATGTAGGACAAACATATAGTAACACTAAGGAGGAAGAATCTAATGATTAATCTCATAAGAGAATGGAACAACTGATGTTTAGTGATAAATTAGCATCGATGACTTTAGGAAAATAACAATAATAGTTATGAAGACAACACCTTGCAAAAGAAATCAGCTAAAAATAAGAAAAGAATATGGAATATAGCTGAATTGACTAGTGAAATAAAAAAATTCATACCACCAAATTTTGATGGGGAAACTGAAGAAGGAGCAGAAGCTTGGCTCTTGAACATGGGGAAATATTTCCAGGTCTATAATTATTCTGGTAATTTAAGGGATATATTAGAAGTATATCAGTTGAATGGGAAAGTTGTGATTTGGTGGCAAGAAACAAAGACAATAAACAAAATTAGGAGCAACCAACTCACTAAAAGGTATTTAAGAAAATATTTAAGAAATGATTTAAACATAAATACTTAACTAAAAGGTATTTTGATGAAAAGGGTAAGGATTTTCATGACCTTAAGCTAGGGAAAATGACCATCGAAGATTTTGTTACCAAATTTGAAAATATGATGAGGTATGTACCTTAACTTAGGAAGAGAAATAAAAGTTACAAGAGTTCAATAGTTTCTTGCCTGAAGTATATAAGGATAAAATTGAGTTCCTTAATCCTAAGATGATGGATGAGGTAATAAGACACTCTAAATTGTGTTATACATAGTTTAAAAACAGGTCTGAATATACGAAAACATGGCAATATAAGAAAAAAAATAACAAGTTCTATCCTAGAAAGAAACAATTTAAGTACCCATGGAATGCATCTCATAGTGCACCAGTTAAACGTAACTAGTTTAGTGGACAACAACAAAGTGTATCAATTCAAAACAACAACATACCAACTAATTTAGTAAACAAACCAACCAGACCACCATTTAAATGTTGGGGTTGCAAGGAACCTCACCTATATAGATATTTACCTTTGAATAAGAAAGGAAAATTGACCATGGATAATGTTCAGGAGGCAGTAAAATTAATGACATGGCAAGATTCAATCAAAAGAGTAATGTGACCTTGGAAAATTGACAGGCTAACCAACAATGTGTTGTTGTAGAAGTCGAAGGTAAGATAAATAAAAAATATGTCTCTATTTTAATTGACCCTTGTGTGAATTTAAGATATGTTTCTCATATGGTTGTTGAGTATTGCAAATTGAATAAAGTAAAACATAATAAGTCTTGGTTAGTACAACTAGCCACCCATACTAAACGAGAAGTAGTTGAACTGGTCAAAGATTGTATGATAAAAATAGATGGAATGGAAACAAGTTTGGATTTTAATATATTACCCATGGGATCCTATGATATACTCATAGGGATGGATTTTCTTGAAAAGCATGCAACTGTAGTAAATTGTAAAAAAAAAACTTTTGATTTCCTAGATGTGTTGGGACAAAATATAACCATTAAAGGAATACCTCATGGTGTATCAATAAGGGAAATTTCTTCTTTATAGTTGAAATACAATGCTAGAAAGGGTTGTGAAATATATTATGTACACATAAATCAAAGTCTAGACAAGATGGTTGACCTTTTGTTAACTGATGATCCTATATTAACTAAGTTTCAAGATGTATTCCCAAAATAAATTCTAGGACTACCTCCTAGAAGGGATATAGATTTCACAATATATTTGGTACTATGATCAACACCAATTTCTTATATTCTCCACTCGTTTGGACTCACGAAAGTTACTCAAACAGTTTTGGCACCTGCCTATAGTCCATGTAGCCTTCAATAATTAGGGCAATATTAACTTCCCTACCAGCTCATCTTTTGTCATCTTCGTGATCACTTGTGTTGCTATAAGTAATCACTCGGGTGGATTTCGTGATGATTATTTTATTGATTCTAGCATGCATATTTTTTATTTTCGATGAAACTGACAAAACCCAGACTGATGCACATTTGATAATATTTTAATATTGGAATAGAATATCAAAACTTAGTCTAGCATGCATATCTTGTTTAGATATTTTGAGTTCTTGCAAGAATTCATGGAATTGGTGCTCGGGCTCATTAAAGTGGTCTTGGAGCTTCTCCATAAGTTGGATAGTCGCATATGCTTCAATAGTTGTGACCTAAGGGTTTCTCAGGTCCATGTTATTGAGTTGTTCAATGAGAGGGTCAGTAACAACTAGCATGTCAAAGAGTTGAGTGAACAATATCAAGGCCTTATTATCCACAACGGAGATCATATCAAACATATTCTATTGATCGACCCACATTGTCCTTGTGATATCATTTGTTCTTGTTGTGATATCCAACATTTTAGTGGTGTTCTCCCTAGGAGGTAGTGAAGATAGGTCTTGTTTTTTTATGCGAACTCTATTTTGTCCACGCAAATATGTTTTGTGACTATAGATACTTTCGATGAGGTTTAGAGATGGGTCCACAGGGTTGATACATAGTCAACCAATTTGGAGAGGGCTTCCACTCGACATTGACCAATGTAGAGAGCTACTTGGACCTACTTAATCAATGTTTGGAGTTTTGAGGTGGGTGGATCACTATGATGTGATCATTGACAAAGGACGGTGAGCTGTGATTCGAGGTGTTTTAGGTGATATTTTATTTTTGAGGGCTTAAATCCCATAGGTATGTTGAAACTATGAGAATAAGTTGTAGAAATATGGGAATATAATCTATCTATGAGCCCAACAAGGTGTGTGCATCCTTTTCGATTTAATATTACTATTTTAATGCTTGATGATCCTAAACCTATTTTTGTAATTTGGTACATGTCAAATTGTGCATGGTGATATCTACTTGGTGTTGGAGATACAATATTGTCCTCAGGTGGAAGTGGTTGAAGATGTGTGGTGACTATGCCTTGCTTGATGTCTTCCTCGATAATACTGAAAGGGAGGAGGGCCATTCTGATTCCTTGATCATCACTAGTATATATTCATAAATTATGTAAAGTACATTGAAATAAAAGGTAGCCATCATACCTCTCCACGAGGCTGTGTCAAATGTGTTCTTGTGAAGTGGTTTCCTAGATGAGTTATCAGTACCATTCTTGAAATAGGTCAGTGTGAAAATATTGAGTGAAATAATCCTTTCTCTCATGTAGTCAAAGAAACAGGGAGATTCAAGAGTATGTCAACTTCTAGTAGATCATTTGAAACCCATAGGATGCTACCAGAGCACCATAGCTAGTAGCAGTAAAATACAATTGTAGTGAAACTCTTCGCTAGAATTTTGGTCATCTAAGTAGTCATGAATGAATTCATTTATCACATTTTGATTCCATGACATTTGAATCCTTGTGACACATTGTTCAACTATAATGACGACCCTGAATGGGAACTGTTCATTGGTACAATTGCATAGGATTTTCCAGGCTATGATCTATGTAGCAAAGTGAACTGGTTGGGCATTGATTTTTGAAATGAGTACTCCACACCTACCATGCAAAGAACTTATGTTTCATAGATTTCTTGTTGCTAAACATCCTTAGAATCTATGGTTTTCTTTGAATCCTTTCCCTAAATCGATAGGCTAGTGACCCAACGGATTGTAGCTTCATTGATGAGATACTTCCCCTATAGCTACAAGTACCCACCAAGTATTTGAGTGAGTAATAGTTGGATGTACAAAGTGATGATCCCGCTATGTCCAAAGTTAGGAAAGTCAATTAGTGGGGGAATGAATGGTTGTCAAATAGTATGGGATCGTTCTTGTGTGAGAACTAATGACTTTCCATCTACACTATGAATGGTGCAATGATAATTGCGAAGGCCAAGGTGGGGAATCGTTGGGATTCAAGGACATTGTGATCAATGAATTGGAAATATTGTATGCTATGTGTTTTGGAACCGATGAAATCATTTTGTTGGGTTAATGTCGATTCTTATGGTTTTCGATTGGTGTAAATCCGTTATTTATTCCCTCCATGTGGTCTGCTTCACAAGGTGATGGAAATTACATTGCTAGGAATCTCAAAATGCTATGGTTAGGGACAAGAGAAGATTATTATTTTTCATTGTTATGTTACGATGCCCTTTCGACTAATATTGGGAGAATTTTTATAGATAGAGGAAGGTCTATACAGATCGGGTTAGTATTAATGGAGAAAATGGAAAGTTACCAAGTGAGTACTACAAGACAACTAGGTTGTGTGTCGAGAGTATCCACCATTGACTTCCGGCCTATGTAATTGTACTGTATTCGGACCATTCCATCACCTTTTTAGATGATTAGATGTTGTGTGAGCTGGTATACTTTTGTGATCTTGTAACCATATATATTTGTAGGTAGTAAGTGGTAGTGTATGACCAAGTTTACTTCTACACGTATGGGTGCTTTGGAAATTCCATATCATCTATTGTTGGTGAATTGATGAATGATATTTTTTGTAGGTATAATATAATGGGTATGTCATCGTCTTGGTGTGTGACATTCCTGGGATCCTAGGGACTAATGTGTGATAGGGACATCTCCATAAATTTTTGTATGTGAGTCATTTTGGGGCACCACACAATTTTATTGTGCCTACTTGTACAGGTGTTTATCAACTACAGAAGTGAAAAAACTCGAGGTAGGAAACAATGTCTCTTCACCCATATCCATCCTACCCATTTTATATCTCATGTATCTTTTACTATGTGATTGTTTCATACTTAATATGTTTCCTCAATGGGGTTAGCGATGATAGGAAGATCCAAATATATTTATTTCAGTAGGGATGTCGTAGCATAATACCTCCCCTACCCCTTCGATTTCTAGGGATGTGGGATGGAAACCACAATTTCTAGGATAGTGACCTTCTTTTAACTCTTTACTTTTGGATTTGGTAAATATCCATGTCATGTTGGATACAGATGCATGGATATCCACTATTATTCACATGAACAAATATATCTATGAGTGTCCATCTCAGGTCGAAACAATTCCCACATGGATGGTGCAATAGTTGTCCATTCACAATAAGGTTCTTGATGTGTATTCCACCAGTGAATAATAATTCCTATGAGTAATATATCAAGTGCACTATCCCTTTGATGCTCAAGAATGTGTTATATCAATGAAATAAATTTGTCCATCTACTCCGATCCATTGTACCAATATGATCCAAATTCCTCTATGTGCTCCTCTCCAGATATATGTGTGCACCTCCTTGTTGATACTTCATATAGCTTGTTTTTCCATTGATCCATGGTGTCCTCAGAATCCATGTCATAAGACTTGACACTTATTGAGATTAACTATCCATCATCGGTGGGGTTGGTGTAGTCTTCCTTGTTCCCTTTGATCTTATAAATATTTTCAATGACTGATCTCTATGCATCATCATCCACTAGGTCATTATACATGCCACCTTCATATGGATCTAGTGTTGTGACCATGCATAGGGTGTCTGATTCAAATGATATATGCCTCTTCTTCAAGTTAAAAACCATGTTATTATCAAAGGCCCAATAAATGCCAGGTAATGTAGCATATGGATCAAACTCATCCATAATATCGATGACTTCAAATTAAACCTTTGGTTTTACTCCTTCTATGTTCACTTCCATTTTGTCCAATTGGCCTATTTGATATATCTTGTATTGATTAGCCAAATGGAGTTGGATGGGCGTCCAAACAAACTTTGGTTTACCCATCACCCACCTCCCAATATTTATTCATAAAAATATTCATGTCAGAACCCAGATACAACATGCCTCCATTCATTTCATAACTACAAAGTTTTGGCATCATCATAAATTCTCAGCCAATGTGCTTTTTCTTACCGAAATAGCATACATATTTCTCTAGAAGCATAGTTGATATTAAATCCTCCACTCCTTGTTTCCTCATGCAAGTAGCTAACATCTGTGTCAACTTACTTGAAACGTATGGATCATTTACTGGTTGTAAACAACAACACTAGAAACAACTTACTTGGTCTTCAAATTCTTCCTTGCAAACGAGTTCATGCAATATTTTTGTGCATGAATCACAATGAGATTCATCCAATTGTTTTCCTTCATATGCATTCTACTTGAGTAGAACGTCACAACTCAATCTTTCTATGATATTATTCTATTGAGAGTTTTGTTGCACACTAGATTCCTTCTCACATGAGATCTTCCTCCAAAGATCTTTGTGTCACGAGATGTAATTCCTCATGGGTGCGAGATTATTCTAGTTACCTCTACATTGAACATTGTACTTATTCACAGATCTCAGATTCCTCCATATACCTTTTTGTATCTCATTTCACTTCTTCTTGGAACTTTTCCTCCTCAAGCGACCTATGAGTCACACGCTACATCTCCTTGTGTTCTTTATGTGCATTACGAAGGAACTTTTTCCATTAGGAAACATCAAACCTTGGAGGTAGATGAGTTTCCTTCCTTATATTTACGTCTAGTGTTTGACCTGAGACTTCACCATGCTCAAAGTATTATCCTATATTTTCTCCTCCTCCGGTGACCACATAGAAATCAACTTCCTCATTCTTCTTCTTATTCTTGCATCACTCTACATGCACCACATTAAAATTGGTATTTTTGTCTTCCCTCTTTTTCAATAATTTAGGACAGTATTTGGTGACATGCTCGAGTCCATAGAAGTATGCACAAAGCACACATGGTTTGGTACAAAATCATGATACATGACAAGTCTCACCACAATTTAAACATGTGGGAGGTATACCTCCTCCTCCATCATATTCTCTCCTACGACCATGCCCATATCCACCTTGGGGACCTCCTTGGTATCTACCTCTTTCTGCTCTACCACACTCACTACACTTTTGGTCTTCATGGACTATCTTGCATCGACTAGAGTGAGTGGTAGTTATTAACATAATTCTTGATGGATTTATAGATCAAGTAGAATGGGGTATGGGTTGTTGTCTAGTAATTCTACAAAGTTGGGATGCAAGTTGGAACATGGACCTAGTGTTTTCATATTTCACACCATTCTGTATGCCCAGATGGAAATAGACTAGGTGCACATGTTTCCATATAATTTTGAAATACAATACATTCATCTCTCTGATGTCCTTCTAAGTGGCATGTGGTAAACCATATATTGTCTCACATGATCTTGTTCTTAGCCATATCTCACAATTGCATCATCAGGTGGGACAATTGTGACAACACCTATGTCAAACATGTTGAGATATCCACCCATCCTAGAGTATCCTCCAGGTGCATCGAAATTTCAATTTATTCTTCTTGAGTTGGCAAATTCTACTGGGAAAGTGGATCTCAGATATGGGTAAGTAACATCACAATAAACCATTGCCTATGTTGAACGTAATAGATTTGGAACACCAACTTATCTAATGATATATTGAATAATTGGTCATAATCCCAGATAATTTCTCCTTCCTTCTTCTTCATCTCCTTTATCTCTGCCACACATTGGGATTCAAACTTGGGATTCTTGAAATCCCTAAGAATATTTTTCTTAATATCTACAAGGGACCTCATCTTTATTGCTAGGGTCATAGCCTTATAGTTCATATACCATGGAAAGGCTATGTCCATAAACATGGTCTCTAGTTCTACGATTTTCACTACTTCATTTGTGATTATCTTCACAAGCTAGATTGATTCACATGTAAACCAATGTTTCTATGAATCATCCTTACCCGTTCCATAGAATACAAGTAGTCTTAGGGTGTTGTCCTGATTTTTGAACTTCAAACTTGAGGTCGCTCCTCCTCTCTCACTCCAAGGGGGTTGAATTTGCATCACCAATACTTCTTTGGGTGAAGTAATATTGACTTCACTCTCTTCTTCACTTGTATCCTCTCTTCTATTGTCTTCTTCTCTGTCTTCTACTCCAATTGCTTCACTATCTGCTATGTTTTATCCTTCATACAAAGTGTGCAAGGGGGTGGTACTAAGGGGGGGATACATCCATATTGTTCTAAACTTTTTCTTTAGGTGACCCAGAGAGTTACCTACTTGTATTTTCTCAAGACCATCTATGTTTTCCCATCCATTTCCCCCACGAGTAGGGGAGCGTCCATCGTCCTCTTCATTCAATGCAACAACATGATGTGAATTATCTTCTAGTCATATCTATGCACTGCCTCTGTGAATTCTATTTTCCTCTCCTGACAACACACTATTGTTCTATGTTCCAACGTCTCTTCTTATCAGTGTCTGATAGCAATATTTTCCTCACCCTATGCAAACTTGCACATAAGGCCTTTTTCCATTTCCCTATGCAGACTTGAAGTACCTTTTTGCAAATCCCAGAGATAAAAAAAATAAAAATTCCACATATATGTGCCCTACCTATTGTACAACATGTGTATATGCAAGTTACACCACTATAGCCCGAGTACATTGGGTTTTGTGCCCAAAATAAAAAAATTGTGTCGAGTTTCCATGTCACGTCACGAGAGCCATGATCCCTGACCTTCCATATACTGGAAACATTCTGAATCGACCGTTTAGTTCCACTTGAAGGATATAAATGGGTAAAATCCGAGCTATGGAAAAGAGGAGAAGAATTCAACTTTGAGAGAAAAGTTACTTTGGAGAAATTATTCACTTCATATTGATTCTACATCCCTTTGTCCTTTTAAGTATGAACACATTGTTCAACCCCCAGGCTCTTCCCTACTTGATTGAGAACCTCATTGCCTCTCTTATATGATCTTTCCTTTGGTGGAGGATTAAATTGGTGGAGGCTCGACTGGAAGGGACTTAGTTTCTCAGTTTTGAACCATGCCGACAAAGATGTTTTTAATTCATTCACTTTTGTTGCTTACATTTTAATAGAAATACTCTTTTTGCATCCAATTAATATCTTAAAAATATTTGAATTATTGTTCCATGGGATTATTTGTTATGAATGTTGATGGATTATTCTATTTAATGTGCTAACATTATATATTATCACCATATTCTTGTGTTTCTTGGTTGTTGAGGACAACTTGCAGGTGTGTTTCTTTGAGCCAAGTGATCTACGATGGACTTCATCGAACGTCCAGACGAGGTAGGCCTTTTATCTTATCTAGCTATCATATTTGTTTATATAGAATACCTAAGATTAGAGTTCATTTCTGCAGTCATTTCTGTCTATTGTGGTTTACCCCTAGCCATAGAGAGATTTTCCTCGTAACATAATCGACGACCATACTGAGGATATAATATTTTTTTTGGGGTTTGGAGTGTTGTTCTCCTTTGATTGCTCTCATTAATATTGAGTTTCTTTTCGTATGACTGCTTGACAGCCTCTGTTCATTCTAAGTCTGAGTTTCTTAGCCTTCTCCTTATCCTGGTTGTGTTGTAGCACATATACGTTGGTTTTTACCTAACAGTACATACATGTGTTGTCCTTCTACAATAGGTGTGTATATGTGATTTTACCCTGAACAGTCGCATACATCACCCTTTGTTTCTTGGTTTCTGGGTTTGGTGGTTGTTGAGTAGGTTTTGATGATTGTTGAGTCTTCTTCGGTCTCTGTTATGACTGTTAAGTGTTTGTGGAATGATAGGAAACCTTTCTTTGGTTGAATTTTTGGGCGATTCCTTTCTTATCATTATTTTCATTTGATTGTCCTTGCATCTTGGGCTGGGTGTTGGCTTCTTGATATCCTACATGGTTTGTCTTTATTTATTATACAGTAGAGTCTTTTGTATCAGGTCTCTTTTTTAAGTCCTTTCTTTTTCATTCTTTTATATTGAAAATAAAAAAATATTAGGCATTTTACATTGATGGCATTTGATCTTTTTGGGTCTTATCATTGATCTTAGTACATGTAATGAAATATTGCATCTTATTTGGAATTGTAGAACTAAATTGAGAATTTCATTTTGAAAAGAAAATTATTTATTGGGAATTGAAGTTAGGACTTTGCATTGTATTCATATTCATTTATTTTACTTGACGAGTCATAACATCATTAGTTTCATGACCACACCTTTTGTGAGTAATAAATGCCATTGAAAGTAATGGTATAATTTAAAATTGATTAGAAACGATTTTATACTCTAGGGTGAAAAAACTAGCTTAGGATTTAGAGCGTTGGAATAGGATTTTGTGAGTAAACTTCTCCAAGGCTATTAAATAAACATATGTGTCTGACTAAGGGAGTGGATAAATCCATTGTATAATTGGTAATATCGAGAGGCTCCTCTTACACCAGAGTTAAGCACAAGGTCATGTGAGGTTGGTTGAAGGGATATCCCCCCGATACCTTCTTAGCATCAGATATATTTCTGGGGATATATTCGTATATGGGGATATTGCTATTACCTTTACCTCTGTGAGAGGCGATGCTTTAAAGGTTTTAGGATTTGTTACCCTTCCCATATGGTAGAAATGACTAACGACTATTCTCTTGTGCATCAGTTATATAGTGATTTCTTAGTTTCTTGACTTAGGTACCACATAGGTTAATTGCAGGGGTTATTTTGCAAGTACCCTGGGTCAGATAAGGGTCAGACAACACACAACCTTTATGGAGGATTACCTCTCTGGGGGGATCTGATTAATTATTTGTTAATCCCATGAGGGCCCTTATAATTGATTTTAATACCTCTCATCTTTAGCAGGGAGTTTCGGGCCCCTCTTGGTCAAGGCATACCTACTTCAGGGAGGGAGGCCCCTTTTAGCCACTTTACCTTATTTGTGTGCATATTGGTCTTTTGTTTATTTTATTTTGGTGTTCTCTTTGATTTCTATTTGGCATTAGGATTTGTTTTTTATCTTGAGACTTGAGTCATTGTGGAGCCACACCAACATCCCCGTAGGTCTCATTGCTTGTTATAGTTACCACTGCATTTTGAGTCTTTTCCTTCTAAAAGGCGTAAAGTTATCAAACGTGGTACACACACCTCTACTAATCAGACTTGTGATATTATAAGGATGAGTATTGAATCGATTCAGAAATATATTGGGATTCCTTCAACTCCCATACCTACTATAGTTAACGGTTCTCGTTCAACACCTTCAACCATAATGGTTGTAGTGTCAAAGGTTCATATTCTCACTCTAGTCCATCCTATAGTGAATACTAAACCTATAGAAACAAACCCTTTTAGATATCTTGGGCACTTGTTGGGTTATAATAGTCAGTTCATCCCTATGGCCTCTAGCCCATATTCTTATGGTATGCCAAATTTCACATCCCAATTTTCATCCTCCATTCCATCGTCTAGTCTGAGTACTAGTATTGAGCTTAGGGGCACAACTCCTCCACATACTCCATTTTCATTTGGCAATACTCATGTACCACAAATGGATTCTATGTTTGGAGGCTTTCCTCCTTTTAACCCCGGGTCTAATCTTGGTCCTAATGCTTCTGGATTGAGCAACCAACCCAATGAGCAAGCTATTTCTTATGTTTCGTCCTTTACACCTACCCCCTCTATACCAATTCCAACCAACACATTTGGCATGAAGAATCCACCTTTATACTCTGGATTTACACCCGAAAGAGGTCGGTTTTGTTGACAATTAAAATCGCAACGACGAATTCTGCCCACAAATGATTGCTAAGCTCTATTATTTATTTATGATAATAATAATTAGCTAGTAGGTGGGACCTCCTTGTAGACCAGAGGAACTATGATGGATGTGTTATGCTTGTATGTTGTTGTTGTTATGATGATGCTTACACAATATTCTACAGTTGATTATGAAGTCTCGGTTTCATTTGTTATGACAACATTGTTGGTTGATGCATTATTGCTAAATGGTGTTGATGGTCACTCACAATATAGGGCAGTTCTATGGATATAAGGATTATGTTGTTTTATAGGTGTTATGTTATGCATTAACATTGATTAAAAATATTATATATATTTAAATATATTATATATGTTTTATGCTAAAGGATGAGATGGGATCTCAAAACAAAAAGTGGAAAAAACTATGGATAAGTCCTAAGTTTATGGAAAAAATATTATATATAAACCTTCAAGTATATGCAATAGTGAAAAATGGAAAGTGGTGGATCTAGCTGCTATACTATGCACTTTGGATTAAAGGATTTTATGTAAGGCATATGTGGTGGTGTTTAATATATGGTAATTGTTAAATTTTGATATGATTCATGTAAGGTTCTTCCTAACAGATCCTAGAATTTGTTAAATAATTAAATATAACATTTCTATTATAATTTGTCCAGCAGAATATCATCAGCCAAATAACAGTTTACAGTTATGACTCAGCAAAATTCAAAATGGGTAGCATGATATAAATGATATAATGAATAATATACACAACATAAATAACATATTGAACATCATACGATCATGAACATGCCATAATAATGAAGAAAAATACCTGTCAAGTGATTTGTTTCCCAACTCTGTTTGTCCAAGCCCAAGCTGAAACTGTGTCGAAGCTGAAACTATACCCAAAATTGAGTTTTCCTCCCTACTAGCTAGGAGCAGCCTATCTGGCTCACTAGCTCCAGTATACCGAAAGGAATCCTGGCCCCTGAGCCCAAAAATCCCAGCAACCTAGTGCCCCCTGCAATGGTTCACCAAAACTCCAAAACCAAAACCCCTCAAAACCAGCAAATATCCACCGAAATACAGACCTCCCCTCCAAATAATGCTTCCTCCCCCAAATTTTCATGATGCTCTTCTGTAGGACTCTTCCCCCTCATATCTCCCTCCATTCACCAACTCTCCTCTCCTCCATTAATTACCTTATCCTATTCTTTATTACCTTATCCCATTCCTTTATTACCTTATCCTTCCCTCCCATGCTTCATTCCCCCCCTGCATACATAAAGTCTTATAAAAATAATTTAAAATTTATTAAGATCTTAATTCATTACCCTAACCTTTAATAAGTTAATTAATTAATTAATCAATCAATCAACAGTTATAAACAATAAATAAATAATACTATTAATAAATAATCATTGTTTAACTAAAACCTTATTAGGATAGTTAATTATCTAATTAATTATACTTAATAAACCCTATGCAACTTATTTAACCAAGGTTGTTACATACACCCACCCTTTAGGAAACTTCGTCCCGAAGTTAAGGTATTTTATAATACAAGGGAAAAGAAACATGGTTCACACATTCCTAACAAATAACTGTCATTATTAGTAAGTAAGCCAAGAAACTCATTCATACTAGTGTACATGTACAAGAAATGCATGTGTAGCTAGTACATACAAGTCTCGTGCATGTACTAATAATCAATAACTATCACCCTTATAGTAATTTATGTATGCATCCAATCCAATCAACAAGACTATTATTTTATAAAAGACAATAAACCAATCAAATCTTTGTGAAATCCTTTAATTACAATTATCTAGCTCAACAATTTTATTTAGACAATTGTGGTTTAGTTACGTAATTATGAATATTCATATATACACATTTTCTTTTTAGAAGGGAAAACCACTAAATTCCACCATCAGACAAATCTCCATACTTTCTCAACTATTTCCACTCATCCTTCCTCCCTAACTTACTTCCATCTTCATTCCTATCCTTCCTTTGCTAGACTATCTTAGAGTGTCAACTGTATTGACCTAACTCCAAATAGGACCCATAAGCGGAGGTGTCACTATCTCGACCAATCTTCCCCAACAGGAAACTGACAGTCATCATCACACATCTAGGGGAGCATGAGCTAACACCATCCTCCCATGACTTCAGGATTCTGAGGATACACGGTGGGAAATGCCTCCACCCCTCCTAATCATAACTAGGGTCCACACCCTACAATGGAATATATAGTGGCACCATGTTGTTGGGAGTTTTATCATTGTTTATTTGGTTTTGGGTAGTCTCATCACCTGAAATACTACATTGGTCCACATTTCATAGCAATGCATCCAAACCAATATAATTTCACATACAAATATTCATACCATAATGTTTCTCGGCTAGTCATCATGACATCCACTTTTGTCATCATTATCCCTTGGCTATTTCATAGCCCATAACTTGCAGATTAGTTTGTAACACAAACTCATACATTTCTATGCATTATCTTCATGTAATTGCATAAAATCATCATTTCAATTCGATATACTTGTACCAACAACTTAACATCAAAGTTTTCAAGTTAGAAATAGATCTCATAATATCCCATAATTCAATTTCGACACCCATTCATAAAATTATCATTTACCAAATAGATTGCATCATATCCAACATCATTCTAATAGCATTTAAACCTTCACAGGATTCACATTCACTCAATATGTCGCATCATATCCATCATCATCAATAACATTTAAACATTCATAAAATTTACATTCACATAGTAGATCGCATTATATCCATCATCATCAATAACATTTAAACATTCATA
>JZKD02S0756544.1:417665-461209 GCA_000966675.3 Picea glauca | reverse complement strand
CTATGAATGGAAAATAATATATGTAGGCCTCAGGTAATCCGGGTTGTCTATGTCAAAAGGTGGTGTTACATACACCCAACCTTCAAGAAACATATTATCGAGGTGGTCAAAAAAAGTGAGGGATAGTCTTGTCACAATGTCTCGACGTCTTCCCAAGTAGTAGATCTTGGACTATACTTGTCCCATTAGACCTTAACTTGGTCTACCAGATGGTTCCCGAGCTGTCGAACTCTATGGTACAACATTTGTAATGGTTCTACCATGAGAGTTCCCACATCTGATGCCTGCAATTCCTTCTAATTTAGTTTATGTGGTTCATCAACAACATAATGATGTAAATTAGATACATGAAAAACATTATGAGTTTTATGCAAGTGGGGTGGTAGTATGAGACGATAAGAAATGGGTCCAATTTTCTCTTGGATTCTAAATTGTCCTATAAATTGAGGTGACAACTTTGTCCCCTTCTCGAACCGTATGGTACTCTTATTAGGCCTGATACGAATGAAAACCTAGTCTCCCACTTCATAACTTTAGTCGGTCCTGTGTGCATCTGCATAACTTTTCTGTCTATCCTGTGCTTCCTTTAGTCTCTGTCTAATCTGAATCACCTGTTCCTCCATCTCTTGAATCAATTCTATCCCAACTGTTACTCAGTCTTCTAGTCTATCCCAACTCAACAGTGTTCTGCATGGTCTTCCATACAGAGCTTCATAGGGTGGCATTCCGATGGAGCTATGAAAACTATTATTGTAGGAAAACTCTACCAAAGGTAGGTACTTCTCCCACTGGGTTTGATTATCCATGACATACATCCTAAGCATGTCTTCCTTGACTTGATTTACTCTCTTGGTTTTCCCATCTTTTTCAGGATGATAAGTTGTGCTTAAGTTCAACTGATTCCCCAACGCTGATTGCAAACTTGTCCAAAACCTAGAAGTGAATCTGGAATCCCTATCTAAAATGATCTTCTTAGGTATCCTATGCAAATGGATAACCTCACTTACAAACACACGTGCCACATCAGTGACATCGTAAGTGTCTCTAATCGGAATAAAATGAGGACTCTTGGTTAACTTATCAACTATCACAAGAATGACAATGTGTCTATGAGATGTGAGAGGCAATCCCACAACAAAATCCATAGAAATGACTTCCCACTTGGACATAGGAACATCATGTGGTTGTAGGAGGCCTACTGGGTGATGGTGGTCGGTTTTCACTTGTTGACACTCTAGGCACTTGGTGATGAAATGGACTACATTGCGCTTCATGCCTACCCATAAGAAGAGCTTACTCATGTCTGCGTACATCTTCTTCACACCCAAATGCACACAATAAAGTGCTCTGTGGGCTTCCTTCAGTATGATGCTTCGAATATCCTGATTTTTAGGGATGTACATCCTTCCTCGATATCTTAATAGTCCATCTTATTCTAGACTATATCCTTCATACTTTGGATCTAATTTCCTTCCTCTCTGGAGGTTTGAAGTAACCTCTAAATACCAACTATCTCCTTGGAGTTGTGTCAACACATGTTCCCTCAGATTGAACTTTAAAGGTACCAAGGAGAAGAAATGTGGTCTCCTACTCAAGGCATCTGTGACCACATTTTCCTTTCCCTCGATGTATGAAATACCAAAATCGTACTCACTCATAATCTCACTCCATCGTCGTTGCCTGGCATTCAGATCTCTTTGAGTGAAGAGATGTTTTAAACATTGATGGTCTATTTTGAGCTCAAAGTTTCGCCAAACAAGATAGTTCCTCCAAAGTTTCATATCTAGCATTATAGTTGCTAACTCTAAATCATGAGTCATGTATAGCTCTTCATGTTTGTTCAAATTCATTGACACATAAGCTATCACTCCTCCATCCTGATTTAGCATAGCCCCCAACCCTTGCTTCGAGGCATCCGTGCATACTGTGAAGTCCTTTTCCATATCCGACAGTCATAGAATTGGCGCACTAATTAATAATCTCTTAAGCTCAATGAATGCACTATCACATTCTTTTGTCCATTCATACCTAACTACCTTACACTACAAAGTGGCGATGGGTTTCACTATTTTAGAGAATCCTTCCACAAATCTTCAATAATAACCTACTAGCCCCATGAAGCTTCTCACCTCATGGGCATTTTTCGGCACTGGCGACTCCATAATGGCCTTTACCTTTTCTAGGTCCATAGAGATTCCTTCACCGGAAATGATATGACCTAAATAGTGTATCTTTTTCTGAAAGAAGGAACACTTTGACAACTTCCCATACAATTTGTTCTCTCTTAGGTAAGACAACACCACTCATAAGTGTTCCTCATGTTCTCTTTTGTTCTTAGAATAGATGAGGATGTCATCTAGAAAGACTTGTACAAAATAGTCTAAGTACTTCCAGAATATGCCATTCATGAGGCTCATGAATACTGCTGACGCATTGGTCAATCCGAAAGGTACTACGGCAAACTCATAATGTCCAAACTGAGTTCAAAAAGCATTTTTTGGGATATCGCCTTCCTTAATCCTTAATTGATGATACCGTGATCGCAAATTGATATTTGAGAATACCGCTGCTCCTTTCATCTAAACGAAGAGGTCATCTATCTGCGACATTGGGTACCTATTCTTCACTGTAGCATAGTTCAAGTCCCTGTAGTCTATACACAGTCGTAAGGACCCATCCTTCTTCTTTACAAAAATTACTGGTGCACCCCAAGGTGAGACACTTGGCCTTATTAGCCCTAAGTCCAGTAACTCTTTCAACTGCATTTACAACTCACAAAGTTCCAGTGCTGCCATCCAATACGGAGTCTTGGAAATTGGTTCTGCACCAGGTTTTAGCTCAATAGTAAAATCAAGCTCTCTCTCAGGAGGTATCCCTGGTAACTCGTTCAGAAAAACATCCTTAAATTCTGACAATACCGGGTACTGATCCAATGAGGGTTCCTTCCTTTCATTCACTGCTTCCACTACATATAGTCGACACCCTTGCCTCAAGCATTGCTTAACCTTCATAGTTGAGATAAAGCATAATGACACCTTTCTTCGTACACCTTGGATATCTACTGGTCTTCCTTCATCATCGACACAAAGCACCCTTTTTGCGAAACAATCTACCAAAGCTTGATGAGCTTCTAACCAATCCATTCCAATGATTAGGTCATATGCCCCGAGAGTAGTGATGTATACCTTCAACCTGGTAGTACACACTCCTAGGTCTACTATACATTTATCAATTCTAGGTCCCACCACTTGTTTTTCCCCCGAAGCCATCTTGACTTGTTTAAAGTCATCGTGCTCATAGGTTTCCAACCCACTCTTTTCTAATGCAGATGGTGAAATGAAACTATATGTCGCACCTGAATCAAATAAAATATTAACATTGAAATGATTTAGCGTACCTAATGACTCCACCACCTTGGATTGATGTTCGGCTTGGCGATTATTAACTGCTACGTAAATCTAGTGGTTGCTACTTGCTCTTCCCATCTGGGCCTTTCCTTCTCTATGCACAAATCCTGATTATAAATCTGGGTAGTCATGCTGGTAATGGGGTCCTCCACATCCCCAATAGGTAACACAAGATTGAACCTGCATAGTATTCTGTGACTGTCTCTAAAATGAGTTCCTTCCACTAGAACCCCTGCCCCTACTAGCTATTCCTTGATATGGCCATGGACTTGCCTACATCGTTGGTGATGAACGAGATGCTACACTCGCTTCCATTGAAATCCCTGTGGCTATTGTCCTTGGTGCGACTCTGTTACCATACGGAAGTGGCCTTGAGCCCCCTCCCCTGGGAAATGTCCTAGGGGTCTTCCCCATGAATCCAGGACAATGCGGAAAGGTCGGTCTCATACCTCTGGTTAAGTTCATGTGTTCCCCCACATAATGCGCTTTTTCCATAGCTTCCGCTACTAAAGATGGTTTCCACATCTACACCATAGCCCTTATCTTTGGGTTCAACCCATAAATGAAGCATTCTGCCTGTTGTTGGTCATTATCCATATATGAAACATACTTGACCAATTCCATAAACCTAATCGCATATTCTTCTATGGTCTTGTTTCCTTGTACTAGAGCATGAAACGCTCCTACCTGTCATTCCTCATAGTAAGCTGCCAGATATTTCCTTCAGAACCTCTCCTCAAAAAGTTCCCAAGATACGATGTCTGGGGTAAGATGTAGTTGTATTTTCAGGTTGCCCCACTAGTTCAAGGCACTGTCTCTTAACTGAAAAATTGCTATCTTCACCTTTGAGGTGGATGCATAGTCCCTTAAGGCAAAACATCTTGTCATGCCTTCCAACCATGCTTTTGTGTATTCACAGACGCAACCCCCGACAAAATCCAGAAGTTTAATCTTCTGTAGTTCTCTAGTGATGTCTTCGGGTGGAGGTCCTCGCCTTGAATCCCTCGATGCTTCTGTATTACCCATTCCATATGGTGGGGGTTCCACTTCGATCCCTGGTGGTTTTCGCCCCTTTAAAGTCTCATTTATGGCCTCCAAAGAGCACAGTATGAGAGCTAGTTCGGGCGATGGTGGTGGTGGCGCTGGCAATGTTGGAGGTGCCTATGGCAATGCTCCTTTGCCTCGATTCCCTCAATTCCTAACCATATTGTATCATTTAACTTGCATCAACCAAAGTTGTCAGGGTGAGTTCAAGGACGTTTTAAATTTGCGCAACTTAAACTAGAAAACAGGGTTAGGCATAAGTTTTTCTTTACTTGTCTATAAATAGACGTTACTCTCTTTAGGGAACTGGCTAGGTTAGGGTTAAGTGTCTAATATTGATTTCTTCACCTAAGAAAGCTACTGACTCCTCTTACCTTGGATATACGCTAGCTTTGCGCCATACTTGTCATTTTCTCTAACTTACCTGCCTAGTGCGCATGAAGCCCCCTCCGACTTATCTTGTTCTAAGTCCTTATAATTTTTGTTTACAACTAATTAAGGTGACTTCCAACCTAATGTTGATTAATTACTAAAAACTAATAATATAAACTAAACTTTAACCTAAGTTTCATTCGCCTTAATAAACACTTTCAATTTAATCCAGAAAATTAATATCATTATTAGTATTAATTAATTAATCACTAATTTAATCAATCCTTCCAATTAATTTAATTAATTTTCATCCAAGGAACATACATGGCGCGCTCATGTTTGGTTGTTTCTTAAGGCTTGGGTGGTGGGTGGTCGTGGGTTCAAAACCCATAAACTCCAAAACATTTCAATTTTTTTTTTATATAACTTTATTTATTAATATTTTTCTTTTTTGTATTTATCATTATTAAAAAAATAAAACAATAAAAGAAAATAAACAAATATAAAAAAAAATGATTTACGATAATCAATAATTGAATAGAAAATAAAAAAGTAAAAAAAAAAAAACTAAAATAAAGACATATATAAATTAAATAAATAATTTAAAAACAAACAATTTTTTTTTAAATAACAAAGGGCGGGCACGCATGAAGCCCACGTTCCCCACCCTCGTTTCCCCCCTGCTTTCCTAACCTAAACCTACACCTCCCTCTTTCTTAACCTAACCTTACACCATTCGTTCATGCTCCCTACCTACTCTATCGCCTCTCCACTCTGCTCTGTCTCTCTCAGTAGGCTCAATGCTTGGCTCTGAGCACTGGTGCTTGGGTGATGGCTTGTGCGTATTGTGTTTTGTGTTTGGCTTGGAGGCAAGTGAGATCTCATTCCTTTGGTTGCTGCATGCTCTGCAGTTCCTCGTGGGATTCACGTTTAGCACTAGGCTTGTATATTGTTTTGTTTTCGTGCTACTTCTTCCTAATTTCTTAACATTCAAGAATGGTCCAGAACAGAAAAAGCTTTGGAGATTTCATATTCCAGGTGCAACCATGTTTTTTTGTATGTATTCTGTGTCTCTTTGGTCCATGCATAGCTGCCTACATCCTAAGATTTAACTCTGCTGCCTATTTTTGGTCCGTGCGTAGCTGCCTGTTTTTTTTTGTGTGTGTGTTTTCTTTGTTTTAACTCGGTTGTAACATGTGGCTATGTGAGTGGCCGGTGATGAGGTGAAGTGAGACACCGCTAGGCACTTGTGATTGTATGTGTGTCGACTTAGATCGTGGCTTGGCCTATGGGCTGACTCGTGGCTTGTCTAGCAGGCTTGGTGCTTTTTTTTAAGGTTTTGAGTGTTACAACGGTTTACATTAAGATTTTGATCGATCTGTAACCTCAAAACCTCATTGCCGCCCGATCCAAGGCCCACGAGATTTTTCGGTGCAGATTTTGAGAAGAGATTGCAACCCTTTTCCAAAGAAGAAGCCTCTATTCATGATAGGTCAAAGAGTTGATCTAAAAATTGGCACAAACTTGCTCTAGCTCTTATAATTTACCCTGTCATCTGCGAGGTTGGTGCTTGTGCGCTAGCTTGCCGCCTAGCGCTTGATCACTAGTGCTTGTGCATTGTGGTGCGGCCGGCTTTGACTTGTTGTGTTGTGTGGCTCTCCTTTTGGCTCCCTCGTGGATTCTTAGTTTGGTTCCTTGTGTGGGCTGTCTTGCGACTTGCCATCTAATGCGGCTTTGTGTGGGATGTCCTGCGACTTGGCATTTGATGCAACTTTGTGTGGGTTGTTCTGTGACTTGGAATCTGATGCGGCTTTGTGTGGAATGGTCACGTGAGCTTGGTTTTAGTGTGGACTTATGTTTCATGTGATTTATAACCCGATAATAAATAAATTGACCATGTTCATGCAGGCTTAAATGTATTCTTGATAGCATTAGAAAGTGTCGCCAATGGTATAAAATCCAACATCCAGGGGCTTACTGAAGAAAGTGTCACTCTATACATACGCTGCCACTTACTTCATTCTATTTTGGCCCAGGATTCTTTGTTTGTGAACTCTATACTATTTTAGTTTTAGAGCTCGAAGGTAACCTTGATACTTATCTTTATTTACAATTAGTTGCTTGTGTACATTACATACAGATTTGTAAAGTTTTTGAATTTTCTTTTATTAATTTTAACATTTTACATTTCGACCCTCGAACTCCAACTAGTACATTTTGATATTTTTGAATTATATATATGACCTTTAGCTTTCCATGACTATGAAGGTTGTAATGTACAATTTAGAGAGGGAATACAACAGTAGAAATTATTTGCCTGCAGGTCAAAAATGTTGCCAAGATTGTATTTTCATTTTTTTTTGTGATTTATGCAACTTTGGTTGGGGTTTGGTCATATGTAAGTATAAAGAATAGGGTTTCTACCCACATGATCCATGTATTAATGTGTTCATTGGTTTTCTTGAAGGCTATGATTTTGATATGTGAGGCAAAGGATAGTTCGTTTATCAAAAGAACAGGGATTGTACATGGTTGGGATGTTGCTTTTTATATTTTCAATTTCTTCCCGTGGTATTATCCTTTTTACTCTAATTATTCTGATTGGAACAGGTTGGTCCTTATTGAAGCCTTATCTTCAAGAAAAGGACAAGAGGTTGTTGATGCTTGTCATTCCCCTACAAGTTGTTGCTAAAATTATTGCAGCCATGCTCAGCATGTCAGGACCATCTGCAAAAGACAGGTTTGAATGGAAGCAGTTGTTTCTTCTTATTGATATCATTTCTTGTGGTGTTTTTATTTTTCCTAACGCTTGGTCACTCAAGTATTTGAAAGAAGAAACTCAGACAGATGGTAAGGCAGTAGCAGTTTTAATAAAGCTGACCTTGTTTAGACACTATTATATTGTGTTGATCTGTTATGTCTACTTTACTCGATTATTTGTTTTTTTTCTATGATGACAAGAATATCATTTAGGTATATGTGGAATATTTATTTGACCAGAGAATGTGCAACTCTCACATTTTACATTTTCATGGAATATAAGTTCAGACCTATTATGAACAATCCTTCTTTGATGATTGAGGAGGAGGAAGTTGAAGCTCAGGCATTAAATATGGGTAATAGTGCTTAGGTTTCTTCTGGGTAGTATTCGTAGGTTTTATGGGTTGTAAATAAGGTTGTAGCTTATGGGTCTGGGAGAACTGATTGTACAGTTATCGGGGTGGTGAAGCCCAGGTTTCAGTTTTTGAAAACAAGCTCTAATACCAAGTGTAAGGTTATTCCTAATATATCCTAGAATTTGTTAAATAATTAAATATAACATTTCTATTATAATTTGTGCAGTAGAATATCATCATCCAAATAACAATTTACAATTAGGACTTAGCAAAATTCAAAATGGGCATCATGATATAAATGATATATTAAATAATATACATAACATAAATAACATATTGAACATCATACGATCATGAACATGCCATAATAACGAAGAAAAATACTTGTCAAGTGATTTGTTTCCCAACTTTGTTTGTCCAAGCCCAAGCTGAAACTGTGTCCAAGATGAAAGTGTACCCAAAACTGAATTTTCCTCCCTGCCAGCTAGCAACATCCTGTCCGGCTCACTAGCTCTAGGATACTGAAAGGAATCCTGGCCCTCGAGCCCAAAACTCCCAGCAACCTGGTGCCCCCTACAATGGTTCACAAAAACTCCAAAACAAAAACCTCTCAAAACCAGAAAATATCCACTGAAATACAAACCACCCCTCCAAATAATGCTTCCTCCCCCAAATTTTCATGATGCTCTCCCGTAGGACTCTTCCCCTGTCATATCTCCCCCCATTCACCGACTCTCCTCTCCTCCATTAATTACCTTATCCTATTCTTTATTACCTAATCCCATTCCTTTATTACCTTATCTGATTCCTTTATTACCTTATCCTTCCCTCTCATGCTTCATTCCCCCCTTGCATACGTAAAGTCTTATAAAAATAATTTAAAAATTATCAAGCTCTTAATTCATTACCCTAACCTTTAATAAGTTAACTAACTAATTAATTAATCAATTAATGGTTATAAACAATTAATTAATTAACAAATAAATAATTAATTAATATTATTAATAGATAATCATTGTTTAATTAAAACCTTATTAGGATAGTTAATTATGTAATTAATTATACTTAATAAACCTTATGTAACTTATTTAACCAGGGTTGTTACAATTCGGGTGGTACACTATACAATATATATGGCATTGAATTTATGGAATGGATATGGCATTGAATTTATGGTTGATGTTATGGTAATGGGTTGGCTAGTATGTTGAATTGAATAGGGCCAGGTGAGGAATCAATGTGCATTTACTACACGTCACTCCAAACCACCCTTGAGCCCGTCACCCTAGCCATTGTTGCAGTTTGATCTGTTGGTTGTGGAAGCTTTGCGATTTCAAGTTTTGAAAGGGAAAACATAGGCCAGCTCTTCCTTGAAGTGATTTTTTCAAAGTATGGCTCCTTTTCTTTCCATCCATGATGGTCCCTCTGTATTATGAATCAATTTGTTGGCTCAGGATTGCATCGATTTTGTGTTTTTCTTGAGTTTTCAACTCGGTGTCAATGTTGTAATTATGGGTTCTCTGTGATTACTGTGGAATGTTTGCGTTTAAAAAACAAAGGATGATCCAAATGGATGTCGGTGGCCTCCCACCTATTCCAACTGGTTCATTTTGGCATTTTTCTAGTTTGGCAGTTTTTTTCCTAGTTTTTGGGTCCTTGACTTGCAGGGCCATTTTGAAGCCATAAACAACGTTTTTATGGCTCGCCACAATCGAAAATACTCTTTGTTGTATCACAAAAAAAATTGTATTCATCGGATAGAATTTTTTAATGGGATATCGTGTGCCTAAAATGGAGATCGTATGCAAAAGTTATGACCCTGGGAAGTTGATGTACAAACTTACCCAAATGAGGCCCACATGACTTTTGGCGCTTCATATCCTAGGGTTAGGTTTTTGGATGTCTATGGTTTTTGACATTCTTGTTTATTCTAAAAAGGACTTTAGAGCCTCATTGTAATCATCTTCTTGTCAATGAGCATAGCCATCACATATCTTCTCAGAGATAAGCTGCCACCATTCTAGCAAGTTTGTTTTATGCTGCATTTTACAATTTCAGATTATTTCCTTATTGAATAGAAAACCAATTTTACTATATCTTTGTTATTATCTGTTAAGCATATTTTAATAATTTGTATTCATTTCATTCTTCTCATAAAATCCATATCAGTGGTATCAGAGCAGTATGCTCCTCATCGTCTTAATGCATGTCCCCAACGAGGTCAGGGTACAAAGAATTGGGTCTCGAGCTTGTTTCTCTTGAGGAAAAAATCTCTTGAATGCCCAAACAACCTCTCATAGCAGGAGAAAAGAAAGATGATGAGACAGGATATCCTTTCAAAATGTTGTTTGAGGAAGCCCTCACGCAGCAGAGGAATGATATGGTGGATAGTTTCATGCAAATCCTTCGACGAATACCAATAGGTGACACATCTTCCTCAAGCGGAGGCGCTGCCCCCTTCAAGGTACAAATCAACTTCAATATTCCTCTATTTGAAGGTTAGATAGACACAGATGATGTAGACAAGTGGTTGAATCTACTAGAAGGGTATTTTTTTGTTCATAACTTTTCAAATAGAAAAAAAAATTACTTTTGTGGTCCTTAAAGTCGTTCCCCATGTCAAAGACTGGTGGGAAATTTTATGTCAGTAAAAGGAAACAGAGGAACCATCATTATTTATAGTCATGGCCACTTGGGAATCCTTCAAGGATGCTATTAAGGAACAATACTACCCTATCGTAAGTTATGATGAATTGTATGCCAAATGGACCACATTGTGGCAAGAAAGAGACCAAGCAGTGCCATATTTTACAAATATCTTCCATACCCTGCGCACCAAGTTGGGTATCAAATATTCAGAGCGACATATGGTGCTCAAGTATCGTGGTGCTTTGTATAGATACAGCCTGACCAAAATGGAATTTCTAAACATCTCATCACTGGGTATGGCCTATGGATATGTCGTCAAAATAGAGCAACAACTCAAACAAAAGACATGACAATTTGGGCTTGTGAACCCCTCACAACCAAAAACAAGAAAGGGTGTCCCCAACCTATAGAACAAAGGACAGAGAAAATATGGATAGTATCAAGACAACCAATCCAAGCCACAAGCAATTAAGGACATCGAAAAGACAAAGAAGGATACCCGGAAGTGGTGCGACTTCCATAAGAGCCCTTGGCATAACACTATTGATTGCCACTCAAAGAAATCATTGGTGTCCAAAGTGAAATCATTTGAATTAGATGCAAGTTTTGACTCTAATTCAAAACAAGAAAGGGGAAGATGGATCATTGACATGGAACCCACTGCCACCGTTGCTACCACTCAGCTCCATCCTGGTGAACTAGATGAGCTATAAGAAGGCGAGCACCTTTTCTATTCGCAAATGTGGTTAAAAGTCACCCCACTACACTTCATTATTGATAGCGGTAGCCACAAGAACCTCATCTCAGAAGAGGTTGTCAAGTGGCTGGCCATGTTGACAACATCACACCTACAACCCTACACCATTGGATGGCTCCACCAAGGAAGCGATCTTCGTGTTAGCCAATAGTGTCAAATTTCATACGACATCAATCCCTTTAAAGATGAGGTAATGTGTGATGTTTCTCCTCTGGAAGTTTGTAATGTTCTTTTGGGCCAACCTTATTCATGGAAACGACATGTTGTATATGAGTCTAGGCCTCGTAGTGTTATTATTACTTTGAACAATAAATTGTACAGGATACCCGAGGCAGTCCCTCGTAGTGCTATTTCCTTGATCTCTTCTAAGCAATGTAGGGAGGTCATCTCTCAGATCAGGGAATTTGTCTTCTTAGTGATTTTCTCTCAGAGTAAGCAAAATACCACAGCCACATCCAGGGCCTCTGTGACCGATCTCTCCACACAATAGAAGCAAGTGGATAATATTATGGAAGAATACTGAGATATCTTCTCCTCTCCTACCAGGGTACCTCTACACTGCCAGGTCAAGCATCCCATCGATCTGACCCTAGGCACACCGCTACCCAATGGGCCGGTCTACCGCTGCTCTCTTTTAGAAAATGAGGAGATCAAGAGGTAGATCCAAGAACTTCTCCACAAGGGGCACATCTATCCCAACTCATATCCTTGTGGGAGCCCAATCATACTAGTGCATAAGAAATACAGGACCTGGCAACTCTACATTGATTACTGGACCTTGAATAAAATCACAATCTAGAACCAGTACCCAATTCCCCAAATCAACGACCTCCTTGATTAACTCATGGGGGCCAAATACTTCAGTAAGATTGATATGAAGTTTGGCTACCACCAGGTCCTAATAGAACATACAGATGTATGGACGATTGCCTTCAAGTCAAAATAAGGTCTTTTTGAATGGTTGGTCATGCCCTTTTGTTTGAAAAATGCTCCAACAAATTTTATGAGGATGATGGACGATATCCTGCGACCTTTCACTAACACTTTTGTAGTGGTGTATCTGGATGACATCCTCATCTACAACGAGACTTGGGAGGCACACTTGCAGCATATTTAGGAGGTTCTTCACACCCTACAATGACACGAACTATATGCAAACTTGGAAAAATGCTCCTTTGGCATGGACATGGTCCATTAATTAGGCTACATAATTGGTAAACATGGTGTGAATGTGGATCCAACCAAGATCTAGGTCATCTATGACTATCCACACCCAACCACACTCACTGGGCTTCCTAGCTTCTTGGTCCTAACAAATTTCTATCGCAGGTTTGTGTTGGGATTCTCTCATATTGCATGGGCCCTCATCCAAGTAATCAGGGGTGGTGGTAAGGAAAAATTTGTGTGGGGCCTCTCCCAACAATAAGACTTCGATGACTTGAAGCAGTGTTTGTGCTCATCCCTAGTACTTTCAATAGAAGACCTGCAACATCCCTTTGATATCGAGACAAATGCTTCAAACTATGTTGTGGGCATCGTTCTCACTGAACACGACCACCCTGTGGCGTATCATAGTGAGACACTATCAAATGTTGTCTGTAAGTACCCTACTTATGATAAAGAAATTTACTCTATTGTGCAATCCTACCACCAGTAGATACATTACATTTTGGGGAAGGACACCATCATCCACACTGATCACAAGCCACTACAATTCATGCAAACCCAAGGAAAATTGTAGAATGACTTCTGTCAGAAGTGGTCCACATACTTACAGTAGTTCTAGCTCAACATCAAGTATAAAACATGAAGTACCAACCGATTTGTTGATTTCCTTAGCCGGACTCCAGTCACAACACTCACCATGGTGCTAGAATCTTGTAGCCATGAGACCTCTGGATGGCCCCACCTCTATGAGACAGACCCTGACTTCTCCACCACCTACCAAATGTTGGGAACAACGTCAATGGTTGCTAATTTCCATCTTCATGATGGGTTGTTGTGTCATCTGGGCGATCTCTACGTTCCATCAAGTGAGTGTGAAGTTTATTTGGGAAGCTCACTACAGTCAGGTGGCAAGACACTTTGGCATTGAAAATACAGTGGCAGTGCTACAAAAACATTTCTACTAGCCAAAAATTCGACAGGGTGTTAGCAAGTATATCAGGTCCTTCACCACCTACACTATTTCCAAACTGAACACTAAGAAACAGGGCTTGTAAACCCCTATTCCTACTCCTTACAAGTTGAGGGAATCCATATCCATGGATTACATGTCAGGCCTCTCGTCCACCAAGAGGGGCAATGACTGTGTTTTTGTGGTTGTTGATCGCTTTTCCAAGATGGAAATTATGGCCGCCTGGAAGAATAACATCACTGCAGAGGCCACTGCCAAGCTCTTCTTTGAATGTGTCTAGGTACACTTTGGGATCCCAAAAACCATTGTCTTATATCAGGATATTCGATTCCTCAACATATTTTGGTCGAGCCTCTGGTCACTATTGGATACAAAGATCACTAAATCCACTACTTTCCACTTGCAGACAGATGGCCAAAATGAGGTTGTCAATTAGATGATCATACATATCATGCACATGTACAATTCCAAGCACCCCCACAATGGAATGATAGTCTTCCCTATGTCCAACATATCTACAACTGAGCCCTACATAGCTCAACTAGCCACAACCCCTTTCAGGTCGGGTTGGCATTCCAACCATTGGGTTGCATGGATGTTGCACTTCCCATGGAAAACACCTTGGCCAACTTGCCTCGTGATCCACCAGAAGCTAAAAAATCCACCTGGTTCATTGGGAGGATCCATCACATCCACCAGCAAGTTCAGGATATTTTACATAAGTCCAATTCCAAGTACAAGTAGTGCCATGATCAACACCGGGTGCCACATAAGTTTCAACTAGGCAACAAAGTTTGGTTGCACTTGCAGAAAGAATGTCTTACATGGCCCCATAATAAGCTTCTCCCACTCTGGTATGGTCCATACACCATCACCAAGGCTGTGGGTGACAATTCTTTTGCACTCAACATTCCCCCTTTCCTTGGCCTACACCCAATCTTCAACGTGGCTCTCCTTCGGCCATATTTCCCACCATTATTGGACACCTCATAAATAGCAAAGAAGTTGACACCAACAAAGATCAACCCTGACTACATGCAACAGGAATCCAGTGATCATATTGTGGACACACAGATCAAGGGAACCTGACAGTAAAGGATCCATCTTTATCAATTTGTCAAAGCAGGGCAACTCCTGCACCAAGGCAAGTGGCTCACCCAGGGCTAAATTAAACAAACATTTACTCATCTGATGGGGGAACTCAATGCAATGGAGACCATTGATTCCTAAGGGGGGAGTATTGATCCATATGGATTTCAGTGGCTTCCCACCTATTCCAACTGGTTCATTTTGACAGTCTTCCAGTTTGCCATCTTTTTTCCTAGTTTTCGGGTGCGTGACTTGCGAGACTATTTTGAGGCCCTAAAAAACATTTTTAGGGCTCGCCACAGTTGCAAATTCACTTTGATGGATCATAAAAAAATGCGTATTCCTCGAATAGACCTTTCCAATGGGCTATCGTGCTCCTAAAATAGAGATCGTATGAAAATGTTACAACCCCGCGAAGTTGATGTACGAACTTACCCAAACGAGCCCCACATGACTTTTGGTGCTTCATCTCCTAGGGTTAGGTTTTTGGATGTCTAGGTTTTTTGACATTCCTGTTTATTGTAAAAATGTCTTTAGAGCCTCATTGTAATCATCTTCTTGAAAATGAGTGTAACCATCACATCTCTTCTCAGAAATAAGCCGCCACCATTCCAACAAGCTTGTTTTCCACAAATGAGCATAACCATCACATCTCTTCTCAGAGACAAGGCGCGACCATTCCAGCAAGATTTTTTTCCGCTGCATTTTACAGTTTCAGCTTATTTTCTTATTGAATAGAAAACTAGTTTTATTGATCTCTTTTATTATGTGTTAAGCATATTTTAATGATATGTATTCATTTTGTTCTTCTCATAAAATAAATATAAAAGGAATAGGTGTTACTGCTTTGAAAATCCTGTGCATTTGTTAAAAGAAATGTCAATCGGCTTGGGTTTTTATTCTGGTTCTCTACGAAAAATGATGATAATAGTGCAACAAGCTCCAAGTTTTATTTGTTCAAGGATTTACCACTAGTATGGGTATTAGTGTTGTCACCCCTTTTTTGTCACGGTCATTGTTTTGATTCGTTCTCGAGGCTGCAATGAAGCTGTCGACAGTAGCATTGTTCTTGCTCTGCTTGGATACACCTCGAGCTATTGTTTGTTATGGATTTTCTTCATTTTCACTATCACCGAAAGAATTTCGTAGTCCAATATGTGTATTGGCTATAATATTAAATGGAAACCTATATATGTATCGAGTGGCCACGGATTTTTCTCTGGAATTCTTTTCACAAGTGTTTTAAACATTCGCTCTTCTCATCTCTGTTGTAGTCGATGACTGATATGTTGGTAAGATTCACTGTCAAATTTGTTTCGAGGGTTATAGACCTCTTTGGTGTTTGTAAGAGACATGGTCTCTCTATTTATTCAAGGATTATTCATTTTTTAAACAAACGCTCATTTCCTCTCTGCAATAAAGTTTTAAAGACATCTGCATGTGTCATATTTGTGGAGTTTGAATTGTTTTGTTTCTACTCAAGAACTTTTTATCTCTGTCAAGATTTTGGGGTTATAAGTTAAAAGACTGCAGTGATTTCAAAAGAGAACAACTCTCTATTCTTCCAAGAATATACTTATTTACCTGTGGTTGCTTCTTGGTGGTAACTTCTCCTAGGGGGTAAAAGGATTATGAGCTCTCCATGTTTTCAAAAATTAAGTAAAATCTCAAGAACCTGGATTGGTTCTATTGAGCCCGACTTATTTCCATTTCTCCTCGGACACCTTTTGGTTCTATAAGGATTTTGGTTAAATGATTGTGGTAATTTATAAAGAAAAGGAAAACAGCATGGGCTATCTGACTTCAGAATCCATCGCTTGATCGAGTCTTTGTATTTCTTCTCTATGATAAATTTGTTTTGTAAAGGAAAAGGGTATGGGTTACAGACAGCCCAAGAACTTTCCATTTGGTCGATTTCCAGTTTTCCACTCATTGTTGTGTTAAATCCTAGCACGATCATGATTCCATTTAAGTTTCAAAGGCACCTCTATGTGTGATTGGTTCATGACACATGATCTTGGTCATGTCAATATTAAAGGAGGTGCATGGGTGTATGATTTGGTTATGTTCTCCTCGCGCATAATATGATCTTGTCTTTTGTTGAGCATTTCATTTGAAAGGAAGCCTGTACATGTTTTAAAAACACAGATCTCAGGCTCAGAGATACATGTTTTTGGTTCAATGTTATTGTCGAATCAATATTGGTGTCGATTATATTGTTGAAGACCTGTGTGTGATTAAATTGTGCCTAATTATTGTTTGGATGATGTTGGATTATGCCAATCAGTATTTGAAGTTGACTATTGGTGTTTAGTACTAGGTGTATTATTATTTGATTTCAAGAATTAAACATTGGATATGGATAATGGGAGTCACTATGCATATTACATTTGTTTTAAAAGGAAAAGGTTAACATTGGAACATCCAATATTGTGGTTCAAGTGGTTACGATGTTACTATTGAATTGGAAATGATATTTGCATAATTATTGTATAGAATGCACAAATTGATATAATTGAAGAATTTTGGGCAATTGAATTGTTTTTTTATTGAAGGCAACAAACCTTTTGTCTACAATTAAGGGACAATTAAATGGTTTTGGTCTTAAAAGTGGATGATTTTTGGATTGTGATTGGAACAGAGTTATGATTGTTATTTGATTTAATTTATTTTTATGAACGATATCCATATTATTCCCTCTCACATTCTAACTTTTTCGCTCATGATAACCCCCTCATGATCTCGATTTCATTTTTACATGCCCTGTTCAATAACACTAATTTAAAACTCCGTATGACAGTGGTAAAAGGTGACATAGGAATAGGTGGCAGCTGATTGATTTTGGTATTGATTGCATAGTTAATTATTTAATGAATTGTTGAGAAATACTCGTGTTCTTACTCCCTGTCATGATATCACTTTTTTTCTCATTACAAGACCCCCAAGATATCCCATGAACCCTATTTCACTCTCTGTTCATTTGGAAATTATTAAATAATTTTTATGGATTGAATTTTATGGGTATTATGCTAATTTCTTAGCCAGACTTTGTTTCATATAAAGAGAATGGCATGTATGTTCTGTTAAGGGATAGTTGCTAATAAATTGTTGCTTAGAGGATGAGTTTCTTCAGCAGAGGAAGTCATGGAAAAAAAAATAGGGGAAGAGGTAACTGGAATAGAGGGCCTAGAAGGCCCAGGTTCTCAATTCATTTTGATTTCAATCCCCAAGAGTTGAAATAGCTTTTTCAAGCTAGATTATTCAATTGGATTGGGCAAGGGATAATTCATCCTAGTCTAGAGAGGCCTCCCTTCCAGCCCGAAAATGTTCCTGGTATCCCTATGACTCCCCATGTATCTTTGCAACCAGAAGTTCCTGAAAATGATGGATGGAAGGAGATTTTTCATCCAGCAGTTTCCCACCATCGTGGCTGGACCAACTTGTCATTTCCTCCTCCTCCTCCAACTTTAAACCCAAATGCTCAAATTTCTCCTACACACTCACCTATACAGTCTTCTCATGCTAGCAAATGACTCAAAACTGAGGCTCCCCATGTGCAATCAAAACACAAATTTGTTGCTTCCCCTTCATCTCCTTCAAGTGACTCAACAAAGTCAGTTTCCTCCCATATCCACTTGAGGGAAGATTTCTCCCATGTTATTAGTTACATTAATCCTCAAGGTTCCACCCACCCTAAGGCTATTTCTAGGAATTCCAAAGGGGACAAGAGTGACAGAAGAAAGATTGCCTCTCAAAGTGGCAAATATGGATTTTTATTTATGTGTTATGATTGAATTGTTGAAGACAATGAATTGCAAAAAGGTTTGGAAAACAAACTATTTTTTTGGATAATGTGGATATTTACATGTTTTGGATATAATTTGAAAACGATTTGATATTTAAATTTCAAATTGTGGAAATAATTATGGGAGTCACAAGGAGGAATGTGTTTATTGGTTGTCTAACTATGTTTATTTTTGTAAAGAAATAAAAGGTAGTCACAAGGGGTCCCACTTACTTAGTTATTATTTAATAAAAATACACTTAATTATTATTATTATTATTATTATTATTAATTCCCCTAAACTAAAATTAGTTAAGTTTAGTTAACTTAACTAAATGAGGTAGTTGAAATACTTCAACTAATTTGGAATGCATAAAAGGAAAATGAGAAGGAAGAACAAGGGGATAATAAAAGGAGAAAGCAATACTAAGGTTTTCTCTTGTGTTTTCATGAGATAGTTCAATTTTCATTCAATCTTAAATTCATTAAAGGCCTAATTCTCTTTTTGACAGCAGGGTCCTATTGTAGATAGAAAGGTTCAAAGCTGAACCATGTCATTCAAATGCTTGTTTCAGAGGTGTTGATCTATCTTTGATAGTCTTTGTATACTTGTTTATTTATGAATTGAGTTTCATGAGTGATAAAGGATATTGCGCAGAGTCAAGTTGGCAATAGTTTGTGGCAAGTTGATCCAAATTTTAAAGTTTAGTTTTACTTCTTGTCAGAGTCCTTTTGTATGATTTTTCATCGGGGATATCTAAATTTGACCTTGGTCCATGCCCTCACAGGGATGTTTTTAAAGAGAAAGATACTTTTGATTTCTTGGAATGAAATAAAGCGATTGTTATTCTGTCTCATTTGTATTAATCTGTGACTTGGTTACTTTTTCTTTTGATCTCAACATTTAATTTTTGCAATCTGTATATGTTTAGAAAATTATATAAAATTATCATATTTTGCAACAATCTTTTCATTAAAAAAATCAGCCTAATCCCTTGTTATTAATACTTGTTGATTGGAAAATACATTTTGATTATATAAAACATAGGGTAATATTCCCAGTTATCTTTCCTTATCCAAGCAAGATTCTAAAATGCTTGAGTAAGATAATTCATATATTTTCCTCAACAAGTTTCACTCCTTGGTCAACCCCCAACTTGGAGTTACTGCAGCTGAGGGCAGTTTTTACAACCCTCATCAGAAAATTCCTAATGGAATGGTTCCCAACCAACCCCTAATGAACTAGTTTGAAGGAGGGTATTACAATTACAATCCTAGACAGGGCCATGGTTCCTACCATAACCCTAGATGTGTTGCGATTCCCCAACAACATTCTTTCCACGAGCCACATGCCACAACCCCGTCTCCCTTTTCTGGCCACGCTCAATAAGTCAGACTTGTCTAAGTTAATGAATGATCTATGTGTCATGATCCAACATGGCCCCCAATCCCCACCAATCTTCCTTCAGATATTCCAAGATTCGAACGTAAGAATGGAGAGGATATCGATGATCAGGTCACTAATTTTCACCTTTGGTGATCTTCGAATTCCCTTAACGATGATTCTATTAGGTTAATATTTTTTCAACACACCCTTACAGGGGTCAGTGTGAAATGGTATATTGAGCTACCTAAGGGGACATACAAAACCTTTAGTAAGATGGTCTTAGTCTTCCTCAACCACTTCCAATTGTCGGTTCGTTACAATGTTGGCTTAGAACTTATGTTGACCTTACCTCAGGAAAAATCCACTCATATCTCAGATAACATCTAGGAGTGGCGTATACATAAGAGGTTGATCAGGACCTACATACCCCCAGAATTCCTGCTATAGTGGTTTCTGAAGTCTCTATTGCCTTATATTTTGAAGGATGTTTCTATATCCGGGGTCACATATGAGGAAGAATTGATTTTTAAAGCCCATCATTTACATATTATATATGATCAGTTTGGGATGTTATATGAGATTCTTCTATATGCACAAAGGTCAAACTATGACCCTAGACAAAAGCCCGAGCCTCATGCCGATGGAATTGTAGGCTCCGCCAATGTGAAATTTATAGACTCGATGATAATCCATTTGAAAGAGTTGTACCTAAAATAGTTTTTAGGAGGGCCAAATTCATCTGTCTCCTCTAATCCCACTCAGTTGGAAGATGTAAATTATGTGCAATCGTTGACCAACCCAAATGGTAACCAACAACCAGGAGGGAACAAAAAGAAAGAACATAATAATAATTGTAAGGGTGGGAAGAATAATAATAAACCCAAGGACAACAATAATAATGAGAAGTCAAATAACAATGTTGGTGAGGGAAATAAAGAAAGGTAGAAGGTGAGGTTTCCTTGTAAGATTTGTACAGACGATCACCTTACCCATTTATGTCCCAAACTTTTGAAAGATGCAAGGATTTTATCTCTACCACCCATCATGTTGACTAATCCTTTTCCACATAATCAACAGATGGCCTTGAGCTCTTCGAATGCCAAAAATGAAATGAGTGGAAGTGAAAACCCATCGATGCAAGACAATGACCATTTATGCATCAATATGGTTAAATATGAGGTTAATGTAGCCACTCAGTCTCGCAATTACAATTCTCCACATACAATACCTAGTGTAGAGTCTCCCCCTCCTTCGAAGACCCCCTTACAGATCGAAAAACTAGAGCCCCCACCTCATATTCCGAAAGGAGTACTCAAGCGCTCTACCCACAATCCTAATTATAGAGCTACTCAGAATTAATCTATTGTTGAGGATCTGGGTCCAATTCCTTGTGCTATGTCGGCTCTGGAGGTACTCCAAACATGTCCTTCATAAAAGAATTCCTTTCTATCTACATTAGGAGCTCTATATCCTTCTGGCTCAAAATTTATCAAGTTTGACGTCACAGATGTGAACCCTCGCTTGCCTTACAATGTTGCATTCCAAATCCATGTGGGTTACTGGAAGTATACCATGAAGCGTATTGTTGTTGATGAAGGTACTACAACATGTTTTATGTTCCTATTCTATTGCAAATCCCTAAGTTCTCTGACCCTTTCTCAGTATCTGACCATGTTGATTTCTTTTGATAGTCATTCCTTCCACCCTCACGGTATTATTCTTACATTTCTGGTCCAATTAGGTGGGAGGACAGTTGAGCTGGATGTTGAGGTGGTTGATGCACCCCTATACTATAACTTGTTACTAGCATGTAATTGGACTTATGCTATGACTACAATCGCATCATCCTTCTTCTGTACTCTTTGTTTTCATCATGATGGGAAGAGCATGATGATCGACCATTTGTCCTTTGCATACACTAGCCCCAATCCATCTCTTGGACTATTGATCCCCATGATCAACAATTCTCAGTTGACAATTGAGAATATTAGTTTCAGAATGTATTCATCCCTTATGCGTATATTTGAATTTATGGCACTGGTTCACCATATATACACCATGTCCAGTAGGCCCGTTTCGTCAGAGAGGTTAGTTACTTTGTACACTTCCTAATTTAATGATCCTTGGAACCTACCTTTCTCAATGACATCTTTTGAAGGTCAGGAACATGTTGGAATGGCCATGCCACTATCAACAACAGATATTGAGTATCAAGTTTCTCTTGACTCTTCCACTGATCGAGATCCTATTACCTCACCGATGGGAAAGGTGGATATTCTTGTTCACGTGACTTCCTCGATGATAATTTTACTTCAGATGAAGCCATCATATAGGCCATGGATGGTTATAACAAGCCTTGGGATGATATGCATCATTGCTCTTATTTTCTCCCAAAGCTTGCCAAAATCGAACAAGATGATTTTAGATCTACTTTGAGTGAGATAGTCGATCATGCCGTAGTTCAATTGATAGGCATGGCATCTATGTCGAAGGAAACATGGAAAGTATCTCTCCTACCATGACAATCAATATCTCTCTTACCCCTAGAAATATTGAAAATGTATACAGCAGTGCAGATTGTTCGCGAGAAGAAATTTTGACCTACACCGAACTCTTCAAGGAATTCTGAGATGTATTCACTTGGTCATATAAAGAGATGGCAGGAATCAACCCTCAAATTTTCAAACATGATATTATAACTTACCCAGATTCTAAGCTTGTTTGAAAACATCTTAGAGATGTCAATCCTAGGAAGGCCCCTGCTATTAAGATAGAGGTAGAAAAAATGCTTAATGTTGGATTTATCTACCCAGTTCCCTTGACTGAATGGGTATCCAATATTGTTCCTGTGAATAAAAATCAAGGAACCATCTGCATCAGCATGGATTTTCATGACTTGAATAAATCCTCTCCTAAAGAAAACTTCCTGACACCCTTCATCCATCAGATTCTCGATGAATGGGAAAGAAGATAAGTTTTTTATTTCATGGATGGATTTTTAGGGTATAACCAAATTTAGATTAAATGCGAGGACCAACACAAGATGACATTTATTTTCCCTTGGGGTACCTTTGCATACTAAAAGATTCCTTTCAACCTTAAGAATGCCAGAGAAACCTTCCAATGAGCTATGACCTTCACATTTCATCATCTCAAGGACATAGTCGAATCCTATATCGACGATCTTACTGCTCACTCTCGTAAGAGAATGGATCACCCTAAGCACCTTTGGCCATTATTTGAAAGATGTCGCCATTATCGCATATGATTAAACACTCATAAATTCATCTTTTGAGTTAGGTCAGGTCGAATTCTAGGATTCTTAGTCTTTGAGACTAGGATCATGGTAGATACATTAAAGGTTGAGGAAATACTTTGATTTCCTCCCCCATGCTCTATTCGCCAACTTCAAAGTTTACAGGGGAAAGCCAAATTTTTATGATGATTTATAGTGAACTATGCCAATAGTAATAAGGGTTTCATGTGTCTGTTGAAGAAGCACACTCCTTTTGTCTGGAATGAATGATCCCATGAATCATTTGATGCTTTGAAGAAATAATTAGTATCAACACCTCTACTGAAGCCTCTAGACTATGGTAGAGATTACTTTCTTTATGTCACCACATACAAATAAATGATTGGTATGGTGTTGGTTCAATAGGATGATGAGCTTCGTGAGCACGTCATTTACTATCTTAATCAAAACTTGGTCATCCCTAAACTCGAATATTCTCATCTTGAAAATCTAGCTTTGGTTGTCGTTCATGTAGTCCAACGATTACAACATTATACATTGCTTTGCAAAACTAGAGTGATTTCTGATGTCAATCCATTTCAATAAATTCTTACTAGATGTATCATAGGGGGGAAGTACAATAAAATGGATTGTCATTCTACAAGAGTTCGATCTCAATTTTGCTTCTACGAAGTCCAAAAAATACTAGTATTTGTAGAGTTAATAAATGACTTCCCTTGGATAGATGAGGATGTTATTCATGTTGATACATTTGCAGATGAACATATTTTCCTTGTCTTGTCGTTAGACCCCTAGTATGAAGATATTGTTCTCTATCTTCAAAATTTGAAGTTCCCTCAACATCTCTCGTTAGATGACCGACGACATATATGATACCAAGATAAGAACTATCTTATCGTCTGTGACACCCTGTATTGTCGAGTATTAGAGAATATCCTACATCATTTTTTAACTCACAAAGAAGTTGAGTCTATCCTAAACGACTGCCACAATGGGGCTTGTGGTGGTCATCTATCCGGGCTTGCAACAACCCAAAAAATTTTGCAAGCCGATTATTTTTGGCCATCTATATTTAAAGATTGCGTTGAAGCGGTTATGAAGTGTCACCCCTGCTAGGTGTTCACTCGTAAAATGCACTCACATCCGGCCCCTCTCCATCCAATCATTATCGTCGTTCCCTTCACTAAGTGGGGGGTGGACTTTGTGGATTGCAAACCAACTTTTCTTGGGGGAATCAACACATTATCGTGGTCATAGACTACTTTAATAAGTGGGTCGAGGCCATGCCTATATTTAAATCCAATGGGAATACTGTTTCCTTCTTTGTATACAATCAAATTATATCCAGGTTCTGAATCTTGAGTGAGATTATCATTGATCATGGCAATCACTTTCATAATAAAATGATGGAAGAACTAGCATCTAAACTAGGTTTTAAGAATGGTCATTATTCCCCTTACTACCCCTAGGATAATGGACAAGTAGAGGCCGTGAAAAATTCTCTCAAGAACATTTTGTACAAACTATCAACCAAAGAAAATCTGACTGGCATATCATGCTTTATACAACACTTTGGGCATCCCAAACCTCGATCAAGACTTCCACCATTTTTTCTCCTTTCCACTTAGTACACGGTGTATATTCAATCTTACCTATTGAATGTGAAATCCCTTCTCTTAGATTGGCTATTGCACTCCTACCTAAAACTTTCGATCTCGAACAACGCCTCATACACCTAGAGAGTCTAGATGAGAAGCGTCGAGACACCTCTACAACGATCGAAGCAAATAAAAGATGTGTTAAGGTCTAATACGATAAGTCTTTCTGTCCTCAATAGTACATTGAGGGTGACTTGGTCCTTCTATATGATCAAGCCAAAGAACCATTGGGGGCCGACAAGTTCAAACCCATGTGGCACAGTGCCTATATCATGCGATGTGTCTTAGAAAAAATATCCTATGAATTATAAGATTATGAAGGGAACATGTTGGCTAAGCCTAGGAATGGGCTTTATTTGAAAAGATATTATTCTTAAGACCCAATATTGGGAGTAACATTTTGTATACTAATGTATTTTAGTGTATATATATTTTACCTTTATCTTCAGCTTGCTTATCAAGTTTCTCCCTTGGTTGGAAGATGTCAACGGAGTCTTTGGTGTACTTAGGATTCGTAGACAGGGCCAATCATCATACATGGAACTTGGCTTCCACCACTTGGGTTGTTTACTCACTCGAGGGTCTACTAGCGTCTTTAGGTGGCATTTTTCTAGGGCCATCCACGAATAATGTGACTGAATATAGAGATGTTATATAACTTTTGTGCGATACCAGTTTACATGGTATTCACTCGTTAGAAGTTTTCCTGGACTCCCATTTAGTAGTATGTTAGTTGAACGATAGTTACCGTTTGCGTGACCCTACTCTACTCGGATAATTCCTATGGGTACGACTTTTAGAACGACAGTTTGATTTTATCACTTATCATCACATACCTATAAGTTCTAATTATGTATCTGATGCATATGTTAATTTCGTTTTAGATTGGTATTTGTCGCATAACTAAAGAAAATAAAACATTTTCATCAATGTACACATTGTAACATAAGTTAAGCCAAAGAACTGTGTTTTTATATATATTTAAAAAAAATATGATGTTATAGTACAAAATTGGAGCTAACACCCTCAATATACATATATAGCTGATCATACAATATTCATGACATCTGCGCTTGTGGTGCTGGATGAGTGTCATGATAGAAGACTACAGTATTTGTGAGACATCAAAAGAGACATACCTAAGCATGGGTCACACCTACCACCTTCCACTGCATAGCCTTCAGCAGACCCTTCACCTGAACCATGGGAATCCTCTGCGTAAAAAAAAATAGGTTTCCCTTCACGTTTTGGAGCACTCTCTCTACATCCCCTCCCACTGCTTCATCTCCTTGGTGCCTCCAATGATGTCATGGAAGTCCTTTCGACCATGGTGGACCTACATATGTGTCACATACATGATTAGTTAGTACTTGACATCATCCAAAAATATTTTTGTTCTATTATACAAAAATACAAAAAAGTTAAATATTTTAAAAAAATTGACATACCTATGTCTCCGTAGGTAGCACCTGGTGGTAATGGCATATCCAAATCTCCTCTAAAGTCAATAACTGCATAAGGGTAGTCATCCATAGCTATCACATGCTGACTCCAAAAGAAGAAGAAGTCTTCATTGTAGGGTGTTAGCACCCTACCACCCCCCCTCAGTGTCATCACCTTGATCCACCATGCCATGGCTAGATCACGAGGTCCACGTGGAATAATCTCAACTCTAGGTCCCAAGCCTGGAACCCACTGGAAGAAAAAAATACAAAGGATAAAAGAAAACCTGAAGTTCCTTTTACTACCCAATTTGCATTCTGTCAGCTGGATATTCATGTTGGCCAAAAGTGAGGTGCACCAGTCCTACACCGTGGGTCGCAAAAAGTCCACTGAGTAGAAGATAAGTGGCCTCGATGCCTAGTGCAAAGAGGACAATCCTGTGATCTTTGTCAAGAATAAGACAATAGTATTTATTTGGATTTGGCTCCCTATCTTCTTAGTCCCTGCAATAGAATGAGTGGCTATGTATTCCTTTATTTTCATGCCACTACCATCTCCTTGGGATTTGAGGTTGACCACCTCACCCCGATGTGACAATCCCATCAAGAAATAGATGTCTTCAACTTCAATCCGTAATGATTGTCCATCAAGGTTGAAGCTCTCATTATCCAGATCCTAGTAGTTCACAAGAAGCTATAACAATATCACTTGAGCCCTCATACCTTTGAGATCCCAAAAATTATATATCCCACATCGTTTTAAGGCCATTTGGGCCCTTGGATCTCTCTCCACTGCAACATCCACCTCCTCATGTTCTCTTTCTCTCCACTCTAGCACCATCCTACAAGATTCAAACCCTTTTTTGAGTTAGAAACCCTTAAAAAAAATAATGCACAGAGATATACGGGAGTTGTAGCTTACACATTCACGTATAAGTATGCATATACACGAACCAATAAACTATAGCATGCATACACTTAACTTTTGAAGTTGTGCCCTAAATAACTTAGAAAATTAGGCCTAACTACAAATTTTAATATAGTAAAAAGGAAGAGGAGAGAAAGACAAATCACCTGGTCCAAATGGTCGTGGATTTCGTTGCTCGTAGCTCCCGCAATCACCAGTTGAAGTTTAGAGGCAATTTGGTCCAAAATACACTATTTGGGTAAAAAATACAAATGTTATAGTAAAATTGTTTTTTTACTATTTATAGCAAATTTTTACCCACTTTGCATAGTTTTATCCAATATTTTGGCCTAATGGACTAATACGACAATGGATGGAGTTGGTTTTTGTATTTTTGTCCAGGGGTTCTTGCGGTTTTTAGTGCCATGTCACCCATTCGTAACTTTGGACTGGTATTTTTGTTACCCAACATATAAGATAGATATCCAATTCACGGTGCACACTTGCATAGTCTTATGACTGTCACTCATATTCCTTAGGTATGAACCCATTTCATAGTGACACAAAACCTTCTATCTGCAACTAGAAGTGTCGGTATTGAATGGTAGAGACTTACCAAACATGGGTACCCTAGTTAGATCCTCTGCTTCATTTGGTGCCTATGCAAAGATTTTTTTCCATAGGATCGGGAGTCCCTTATAACTAATACATGAATTTATGTTTAGTCTCATTTATTAATAATTAACATGTTGACCTATACCTAGAGGACTCCCAAACGAGTTTAATTTAATCTCTTTTTCGACTCATTTCAAAAAGAGAAAATATTGCTGAGTGAACTTGTATCTTTCACACTCATAAATTGTGTTTGAAAGGATGTCTATTTGGTGCAAGTTTATCCCTTTTTCAAACCAAGTAGACTTATATTACAAAAAATGACATTTTTAAGCGTCAAGTTGTAATTTCATCTCATTCTTTCACTTGCAGTATTGAGCCTATTGTCGGTTCTTGCTTTTGCGTTATAAGCCTTTCACCTCAGCAATTTGTATCACCAAACAAACAGAGCCTTGTTTATATCCTTTACATATTGATACCTTATACCCAGGAGGAAACATTCCCCCAAGTGTCCATATCCCACATGCATTCCCTTGCATTAGGCATAGGTATGTTCCACTACTGGAGCTAGATTGCTTACTTGCGACACTTGTTTCCTCCTCTGTATCATAACATTCATTTGACTTGAAAAAACGAAAAAAGACATGTGATAAAAGAATATTATTGTATATCGACAGAATTCATGTGGCCTTTGAATAGAGCACAAAATTTTTGAGTCCACTTGCCGTCAAAATTTTGGGTTTAGCATGACCTGAGGAAGATGATCTCGTTATAGAGAGTTTACTCCCCCGACTAGTTACTCTTGTAGTCCCTATGGAGAGTTTGATTGATGCCTCATGCATCTCAAATATTCATCATTGAGTCTATGTTGTGAGAGTCCTCCATATGTCTCATTCTCTTGTTCAAAGGATGTCTATCAACTTGTGTCGGCCATTCCTCAGAACTCTTGACTTTGCTTGTTGGCCATACTCTCAGTGTCTCTTAGAATTACATGAAGCTTGTTGTCTGATTGGTCACCTTGGCCCTACTTTCCTCATTGGTGGGTAACCTTGAACCCAGCATATGACATTTCATCATTGGTTTTTCACTAGGTGGTTTCCCTTGTGTTTGACATAAAGACATATATTCACACATTGAGATTCATGCAGTGTCTTGGATGCCATTATCCTTATTGAAGCCTTTGTCAGCATTTTTCCTTATTGGCTTCTATTCAAAGGGTCTTTTTCATGTATAGCTTGCATCTTGAACACACGAAAGACACATAGGTTCATTGGTTCATGAACTTGTTCTTCGTTCGATTTCCTCTAAATCATGAATATCCTACTTTGTACCTTGTTTTGAATGATGAGAGATGCCTTACTTCTCTCCTTTCAACAAGTCTCCTTCCATTGAATTTAGATCATCTATTCTGGAGACAAGACCTAGAGTCATATGAGTGCTTAGAGGATTGCAGTCATTAGTGGAAGGTTCTCTCGCCATCGACAATTGGGAATACATCAATGTCTCTTGATCAATGTATTCTTGGAGTGTTCCACCCCGACACCTCTATTCATACTTGTAATAATGTACTCAGTGCCTTGACACCTACTTTCATTATCAGTAGGTTGTCTCACATTTTTTAACGTTATACTTCAATGATCGCTAATCAAACAAAGTGTCATTGTGTTCGACCTGAATTCCTTTATTCACATGATGTAGACCTGCAACTTTAGCAGATTGTGTAGAAGACTTGAAGACATCAGTTCATAGTCATAGCTTTCTTGAGTTATTTCTATCTTTCATTGGACGAGTACCTATGTGACTTCAATGATCATGAGAGATCAAATTATACTACATTGTATACAAATATCTTCAGATTGATTTTCAGATTGATTTTACTGGGCCTTGTTCCTGACTATGGAAACCTCTGACATGTAGAGACCTTTGTATTGCCTATTCATGGCCATGGACAATTGTTTGGTATATTTTCACATGGATATATAGTGTAATTCAAATTGGCAGCCATGTGTGCAAAGTTAGTATAGATCATAATGAGCAACTAGTTGTTCCAGTTGTGTCCCCATTACTCCACTTCTGGGTCTTATAATGTATTTCAGCCATCACAGATACTCCTCTAACTTCACACATTAGGGGTCATCTGTTATAGAAATATTTTCCTCACCCTATGCAAACTTTCACATAAGGCCTTTTTCCATTTCCCTATGAAGACTTAAAGTCCCTTTTTGCAAATCCCATAGCTAAAAATATTGTTTTTCCACATATACATGCCCTACCTATTGTACAACATGCGTATATGTAGGTTGCACCACTACAACCCATGTACATCGTGTTTTGTGCCCAAAATTAAAAAATGGTCTCGGGTTTCCATGTCACGTCATGATATCCATGATCCTTTACCTTCGATATACTGGAAACGTTCCAACTCAACCCTCCAGTTCCACTTGAAGGCTATAAATGGGCCAAATCTGAGCTATGGAAAAGAGGAGAAGGATTTATCTTTGATAGAAAAGTTAATCTGGAGAAATTATTCACTTCATATTGAGTTTGCATCCCTTTTTCCTTTTGAGTCTGAACACATTGTTCATCCCCGAAGCTCTTCCCTACTTGATTCAGAACCTCATTGTCTCTCTTATATGAGCTTTCTTTTTGTGGAGGATTTATGTGGTGGAGGCCAAGTTGGAAGGGAGTTAATTTATCAGTTCTGAACCATTCCGACACAAAAGTTTGTAATTCATTCACTTATGTTGCTTACATTTTAATAGAAATACTCTTTTCTCATCCAATTAATATCTTGCAAATATTTGAATTATTTTTCCATGGGTGTATTTGTTATGAATGTTGATGAATTATGCTATTGAATGTGATAGCTGTTATCACTCCAGGAAACTCTCCTAGGCTGTAAGTCAGAGATGCCTGGTAACTAACTCTTTTTGGGAAATATTTTCTTAATAATTGATGTGGTTTTTGGATCAAGATGAAGATCTAGGGACTGGACTGTGTTTTCAAGACTATCTAAAAATACAAAATCTCACAAGGCCTTCTAGCCATGCAGTCAGACAAGGTTTGATTAAAAGGTAAAGAAGATAGCTATTGAACCAGATTATACTTCATACAAACAAGCACAATGGGTTTAATAACCAAAGAAATAACTTATGATTATCAACTAAAACAATCAACCAGTGAGATGACAGTCACTTGCAGATTGAATGAGCATCAATAAAGAACATTCACTCATAAGATATCAGAGAACAGAAAGAGAAGTCTGACAACACAACTGAAGGAAGCTTGCAATTTTTCACATAATAAGAATAGGTCTCTCTTACAGTAGCAGGATGTAGAACCCAAAATCGAACCATTGGTTCATCTTCTATCCTAAGATTTATAGCATTACAAAGTAGTTCTAGATCTTGAAAACAAGGATCAAATATACCAAACATAGTAACTCAAAATTCTGTTGCAAAAGAAGTGGGATGCTTCCCCAAAATGAGGACAATCCCAGATTTCTCTTTGTTGATTGTTGGTGTAGTGTAGAACAGCCTCCCAAGGCTAAATGATGACTTTCAAATAGAGACTAAGTTGAATTTTCTGATGTGTCTAGGTGTCCTGCTTTTCTTCCTTTGTTAAAGACATCAAAAACCTTTGAAACACCTCCTTTCTCCACCATTTGTCAAAAATAACTGTTGTGCTAGACTTGATAATTCACCACATGTCTATTCCAAGAGGTTTCATCGCATTCTAATTCGAAAATTCTTGATCTGGGAAAAAATTATCTCATTCTGGTAGTTATAGGCTTTCAGTGGTTAATTGGAAAGCTTCTGTGTGAATTAACCACCGAAAGCGCATCTTTCGGTGGTTAATGAACAGTCGTCATATTCGCCTAAACCACCGAAAGTCAGAATTTCCAAAAAAAAATCCCTTCGGGAAAAATCAATTTTCTCAGCCATGGAATATCCGTTTTGCACGTTCAAATAGTCGATTTTTAACTACAGATCATAAGCTTTCCAATGGTGCAAACAGATTTGGATTTGGAGCTCGATAATCTATCCAAAAGTTCCCTACAATATTAGACATCTTTCCTTCAAAAATCCCGGTGCGTTTTTGAGTGCTAACAATAACATTATATATTATCACCATATGCTTGTGTTTCTTGGTTTTTGAGGACAAGTTGCATGTGTATCTCTTTGAGTCAAGTGCTCAACGGTGGACTTCATTGAACGTCTAGACGAGGTAGGCATTTTATCTTGTCTTGCTATCAAATTTGTATATATAGCATACCTGAGATTAGAGTTGATTTTTGCAGTCATTTCTGTGTTTTGTGGTTTACCCCTAGCCATAGACAGATTATTGTTTGCCACTACTTTGAGTGCCAAATTATATTCTTATCAATGCACCACTATTTTGAATGTCAATTTCTCTTCTTATCAGTGCACCACTTCTCTCTGATTCATCTTCCTCTAAGTTTGTGACACTGAAAAATATCTGAGGGATTCATACTTCATCACCTAGGTCCTCACTACTACTACTATTGGTATCCCCAGTGGAAACCCTATCCTCAATGCCATGCTTCTTAGCAGGCCTATAATCATCTGTGCTCCACTCCGGCACAATTTACTCCTCTGCACTACTACCTGGTGCAGAGGAGTATCTTATAAACATTAGTGTAAATTTTGAAATCACTAAAAACCCTTTTCATAATTTACACTAATGTTTATTTTTTCAAACATTAGATTATGTTCATACCACACCTAATCCACATCCACAAATTTGACAATAATTATGTCAATACAACAATATGCACTAATAAAACTCAAACCATCTCTTCTTATAACAATATCTACATAGTATGAAATCTAATCCAAAAAAAATATAATATCCATTTATACTCAACAATTAAATTTTTCATTCATATCCTTTCCCAAATTGAAAATAAACATACTCACAATAGAAAGGTTCTTCAAGTTCAAGAAGAGGCAAGAATTCACAAAATAGATTATGCACACACACAACAATGGAGCTCTTGAGCTCTCCTTCACATACATACATGAAACTAAATTACAAATACACGAGACTAGATATTTCTCTAGAATTCTACATCCTTCACCTACCTAATAAATGCATCTCCACTTATCTGATATGTGAATTTATGATGCCTATCCATGTACTTAGTCAAGAAAGTAAATGAGATATAAACTACACCATTCAACACTCCCCCTTAATTTCGACCATTACAAAAATAGGCACAAACGATGCCTAAGTGTTGTCTCTGAAATTCAAAATTATTTCTTCCCTATGGTTTGGTTAAAAGCTATTGCTAATCGTTCTTTTGAACCACAAAAATATAGCATGATGCTACCTTTGTTGACAAGCTCACGAATGAAATTATAATGAGTGTCAATGTGTTTACTCTTGTGGTGAAATATATGATTCTTAGATAGTGCAATTGGTGAACTATGTTGATTTTTTTAATGACAAAATCATAAATATTTCATTCACACATTTCGTCAAACACTTAGCAACCTAGAGATAACTGTCTTCTTAAATTTCAGAAATGCATACCCACATTCAGAAATTTCTATAAGCAGAAATACACATTGTTAAGAAAAATATGCAATGGAAATGCACAATGGACAACAACCCATAACTCACAGAAATTTAGGCAACTTCCATGGAAAACCCCAATGTGGGGAAACCCAATGAGAGAGAGAAATCTTATTATTTTTCTTCAGGAAAGTTCAGAAAAACATCAATAACACTTTTTCAGCCAAGAGAAATACCTCTTACAGCACAAAACTGTCCCAAACAAATCTGTCTTGAAAATCGTTCCACAGTCCATACATCTGTAGGGATTTGTTGAAATTTGACACCTTGAAATTTGTGCCACAATAGGCTATTGTACCTTCTCTTCTGTACGACCGTCCTCCTTCAAAAAATTCTTCAAGGATGCCTCAAAAACTGTGCCCAAGCTTGCCTCGATTTTCATGCCTCAAGAATGTTGTTGTATGGCATGTACAGATCCGTACAGTATGGTCTATCCTAGAAAATAACACTGCTTCAAATTGAAACAGAAAAATCCTCCTTGGGATTTGCACCCTAGCTCTCTTGGGAATCATGCCCTTCTTCATGGTCACTTTCCTGTCTCAAGCAATCTCTCAAATTCTCCTCTCATCTTCTTCGGTGTGTCTTTCTCACATCCCTAAGAATGTATATGTACTTTTCTCTTTTCCCAAGAAACCCTAACTTACATAACCAACTCAATCTAATGGTTGTCATATGTCTAATCTGAGGGCTCATATTTAATGCTCCTCATTAATTACAAAATAAGTAATAAATTCTCATTAAATACGTTTTGGGTCCCACAACTTAAAGACACTTTAAGTTATAAAGTACATTCACTTTATAAAATCACTTTATTTAAAAAGTCAATTTACAAATAAAACATGTCTAGGAATTATGACTTTATGTCCTCTATAGTACACCTTTTTCTAGCTACCAAGGCTTAAACACTCCTAAAATAAATCTATAACACCCCTTTGTACATAAATCATATAGGCATTATATAATCCACATGCGTTTAAGAAAAGAAATATATTTAAGCTCAAAGTAAACATATTATTTACTGCTATAATAACAATCAATAACATTAACATTAAATTGATATGCACAGTAGAATACATGATGATTATAATACATAGAGATACAAAACCATAATTAAAGCATCATCTGGTACTTATCTTTGAACAGTGGTAGTTCCACCAACCAAGTGCAGGCCTTCCACGAACCTCCCAGCCTTAGCCCACACTGCTCATCAGCTCAGCAGTGGGTCACCCCTGAGATGGGACTAAGCTCCACCCCAAGACAAGGAATCCTAGGCTAGGCTGAGGTTACAGGGAAACAACACACATCCACAAGGATGGGATTCTTTCCCAGGAACCTCCCATGCCTATTCCACCCCAGGAGTATACACCTTCTTTGTCACCTAGATAGTCCTTCAGTTGCTAATCTCCCTTGTCTTGGGTTACAGGAACAGGCTGGACTGGAAGTCTCCGAGCTCTATGGCAACTACAAGGTTTCTTCCAGGAGTTCTCTCCTTCCTCTGTGCACTCTCTCACCTAGAGGGAGTCACTCATAGGTCCAACAACCTGTTCTTCATACTTCAACCACCTCTCTCAGCTAGAGAGAGTGTTGTACAAACTAGCCAACAAGCCACATAGGATCAAACACTACACGTCCACCACAGTCAACGAGAATCCAGACATGAACACCCCAAGGAAACTCTAGATAGGTGCAACAACATAACCAGTCTTATTAGGATGGGACACTTCCGTTTTCTCAATCTGGAAACACGAGATAAAATCACACTCTAGATTCTCAGGGATGCGTGATGATACATCCACGTAGGGGTCGATTCAGACTCCTCGGTTTAGAACAAAGAAGGGGTGTTCCAGCTTTCCAGAATAAACACAGACTCTTTCCCGAAATCAACACAAGCTTCTTGTTTAGGGAATGTACACATGGGTTTTCTCAGATCCAGAAACAGATAGACACACGAAGGTTCTCTACAGAAGTCAGGTTGGTCGTACTATCTAGGGTTCCGTACACATTCAGGCAATTGGGTAGAATGGAGGAGGAACCCTTCTCACAGCTCACCGTAGCCATTTTATTCGCATGCATCAGGGTTGAAACTTGTCACCCATGGAACTGCATGCGTTCCACCAACACACATCACCCTTGTACATCCCCCCCTTGCCGGAAACTTAGGATAAAACATAAAATGCACATGTCTTTTTTGGATAACATTAAAATATTATTCCCAGGATTAATCCCCCTAAGCTTAGCCTCTAGGCTCAACACTTAACCCCTTTCCCACCTTCCAGCCCCTAATTCCTTTCCTTCTCTGTAGCTCAGTCCGCCTTCACTCATTCATCGTGGTCGGCCTACACCTGGCGGTGTTTACAATTTTATTAAATGTTTTGCATACATATGTTGGTCACTATAATTGCTTATTTAATTTAAACAATCAAGTGCTACATAAATTGTCAACCTAGGGAAGTTTGTTTATTTCAAAGGTAACCACGCACTATATACGCTCAATTTCAAAATCAACCTACAGTTGTAGTAAAGGAAACTATATTAATCACACTTGCCTTGAATGAACTAAATCTCTAGCTTGAATTACAGAAAAGAAATCTACCTATTGCAGAGCTCAAAGTAGAAATGTTTAATTGAATAATCCTGGATTACATTAAAATAACACAAGATACCACAACAGAAAAGACCAACTATTCTGTAATCAGAGAACATGACCCTATTCCCAAAGAAGGATTCTTCGGCACCTGTTTCCGATCATCACACTTCATGAACTTATTGCTTAACTGATATAATGCACACTGAAGGCCATCTATCTCCTAACAGAAAACAAGACCCTATTTCCTTCCCAAAGAAGGAACCTTCATCACCAGTCTTTGATTAACACACTTATGGAAATAATTAAAGTCTAACTAATTCTAACAGAGACAAGACCCTATTTCCTTCCCAAAACAGGAACCTTCAGCACCAGTCTCTGATTAGCACACTCATGCAAATAATTGAAGGCTAACTAATTCTAACAGAGACAATATGTTATTTCCTTTCCAAAGCAGGAACCTTCAACACCAGTCTTTGATTATCAAGCTTTCATAAATTCATCACACAAGATTGCTAACTAAAATGATTAACAATTACCCAAGCATGAACTACATGAAAACAATGTAACATTCAGTAAAACAGAGTTCTAAAAAGACAGAGTTCAGTAGTGTGTCAGCAAAGTAGAATTCATTAAAGTAGTGTTTCAACAAGATAGGAATTAATCAAGGCATAAACAGAGATCACACTAACACACTATAAAACTAATGGGTGAATCTTGTGAAGAAGGTGGGCCCTCCCTTCTCACAATATTCCCTTGAAATGAAGAGGCTAGAGAAAGATGCTCAAAACAGTCTTTTATTCATCTATCAAAGTATCATATTACAATCTGAAAATGAAGTATGTCCTTCTCTGTAAACCCTTCTTCATACACAAACTGGAGATCCTTTCGAATGATGATTTCCTCTTATTTAAAGAGGGAATCCCTTCGATACAATTGATAAAAAATTACAGGTGTATATCTGAGTCCTATTCTTAGTCAGATCGACTTTCTAAACCAGAATAGGATATCCTAGTCTCCTGCAACAGAATGCTTATTACGAGTGTTGAGTGAGGTGTTGCTGTTACGGCTGGAGTAACAACTCTTTCTTGTTACTGTTGTTTTATGCTATTTTGGCATCGCAAATCGTGGGTTGTTTCAGCCATGGGATTTGCGTTTTGACTGTTTCAGCACTTCTCAAGCAGCAACGATGGTTGATGCTTGGCTCACGGTGCAACTGTTGTAGTCAATCTGTATGAGTTGTTGTTAACCACTGACTGTGTAACGGCTTCCTATGTGTTTCAACATCGTTGACCATGGACTGTGTAACAGCTTCTGTGTTTCAGCATCGTCGACCGTGTAAAGCTTCTATGTTTCATCATCGTCGACCATGGACTGTGTAACAGCTTCTGTGTTTCAGCATCATCGACCATGGATTGTGTAACATCTTCTGTGTTTCAGCATTGTTGACCATGGACTGTGTAACAGCTTATGTGTTTTAGCATTGTCAACCATGAACTGTGTAACAACTTCTGTGAGTTGTTGTTTTAGCAACAAGCCTCAAATGTTAATCTGTAGTTTGAACTGTTTCAGCACTTATACATTTCTAATCAATGGTTAAGTATGAGAGTGATGTAAAATTATATGCAAAATATATTAAACATATAGTAAAGAGAAGAGACGTTGTATACCTTTGGAAATATAGCATAAAGTGATAATATGAGTTTAAATGTGAGTGGACAAGAGCGTAATGGTGGCAAAACGTATGGGAAAAAAGGTACATTTTGTGGTCCTAACATCCCCCCCAACTTAAAATGTTGCATGTCCTCAGGCAACTTCACTCTGAATCAGAGTCTAAATACCGACTCTGAGCATGCAAGTTACTCAAGCAGTAGTTGTGGGAGGTACTGTCTGTTGGCGCTCTTAACCCTTGGACACGTTGTAACCTTTGCTAAGCTATTATTTCTGTCTTCTTAGGCAACTTATAATGGATTTGATATCTCTCTATTGGAAACCAGAGGATAGAAAAATAAAACCGGTACCCTATCCATCTTTCAACACATTGCTGAACACACTGGATGTAGTTAGGTACCCTAGAGATTGCTATCTCGAGATTAGTAGGGATAAAAGGACTGTGTTCCTGTCTTTTATCAGTGCATTGCTGCCAAAACAAGTTGTTTTCCTGGAGGGAAACAATCTCTGTGGATATGATGAAGTGCTGACAATCCTAAAGCACTGTTGATTGCAGTTTCTGAACATGTTCAGTCATCCTTGGTTTCTTTAAAAATTGATAGTATTCTGTAACAAAAGTGGCTGCATTTTGTGGTTCTGGTCTTATCCATAGAAGGCGGTTATCTTCATTGCGCTTGGTAGCCATGAAGTCATCCTGCCATATAATCTGATTGTGGAGAAAGGAGGTGAATGCCCGAATCTGGATGTCCCCGACAAGAGGATTAAGGTTCAACTGCATGTTCTCATGGATGGCCTCATTATGAAAATATGGCTCACAAAAGAGGTGTTGATCCCTAGCAGAGGCTTCTGCAAAAGTTTTGACAAAATCAGCTGGGTGTAGTACTGCATGGGGTCTGCCTTCTGTGATTTATTTGATCTGAAACCATGTAAGTCGTTCCATAAGGAACAAGGATTAATTGCAGGATGGTTTCCTTGTAGCCAATAGCTTTCGTGCCAAGTCAAATACCAGGGCCAATCTTCCTTTCAACTCTTTGTTCTATTTCTTAAGGGCACGAGCTTCCTGGCATGTCTACTCTAAAGCTTCCCAATTTGAGTAGGTATGATTTATCCAGATTTGTCTGCTCTTGCAGGCTTTTAGCCTGTGTAGCAGCATACTCTTTCTTCCATTTCTGTATTACTGCCTGCTCATCCCATGGCTGAGTTTGTGTTTCAGTGTTGCAAGCAGTGGGGTGAGGTAAGGTCTGAGTAGATTGTTACAAAAAAGTGTGGATATTGATCTTGCTAGGAGGGGCAGATTCCTCAATAGGCATTGTTTGTACAACTTTGTTAACAAAAGCAGGGGTTTCAAATTTGGCATTTGTTGCAAGGAAGGGCTCAGTCTTAATCTTGGGAGGTCCTATTGGTTCTTGTGTTTCAGCTGTAGCTGGTTCTTGTGTGACAGCTATAGCTGGTTCATGTGTAACAACACGTTCTTCTTCTTTGACTGCAAAAGTTGAGGGAGTGGGGGAAGCTCCTGGCATTGGGATTTGAATTACTTTGTAGCCTGCTTTATAGTAGATGTCCCCACATTGGAAACACATATATTCTTTACACAGAGTCTCTGTTGTAGTTCCTTCTGACATGGTCACTGTGCGAGTTAGGGTGTAAAAATTGAGTTCCTTTTCATAGGCTTCCTTTGCCATGGCTAGCTCTTACTTGTAAGCTTCCAGTTCAGACTTTAGGAACTCATTTTCTTGTAACACAAAGGCCATTGTTGGTTCTGGTTGAGGAGTGACTGATTCTTGTGTAGTAGTCACGACCGCATTAGCTGGTTCTTGTGGAGCAGATACAGGATCAACAGTTGCTTCTTGTGTTTCAACTTGTTGATGTAAGGAAAGTAGTGTTGCGGCACCCTGGACCTCTGATTCCTGTATCTCAGTGTCAATATCAGCAACTAGTTCTTGTGTTTCAGTTGTAGCTAGTTCTTGTGTGGCAACTATGGCTGGTTCTTATGTTTCAGCTAGTGAATGAGTAGCCAGTTCTTGTGTTTCAGCTACTGAATGGGTAGCTGGTTCTTGTGTTTCAGCTACGAAATGGGTAGTTGGTTCTTGTGTTTCAGCTACGGAATGGGTAGCTGGTTCTTGTGTTTCAGCTACGGAATGGGTAGCCGGTTCTTGTATTTCAGCTACTGAGTCGATAGCTGGTTCTTGTGTTTCAGCTACTTGATTTGAAATAGATGATGTCGCAACACGCTGGGCGTCTAGTTCTTGTGTTTCAGTGCCTATGGGTGAAATAGGCAAAGATTCCGGCATTTGGGAGGTTGGAGGTGTATGGGGTATTAGTTGGATGGGTTGGGGGTCTATGGCAGTGGTAGCAGTGGTTTCCCTTGTTGAGGCCCTTGTTCGTTTTCTTTGTAAAAATGGCAGAAAGAAAGGAATTTTCTTTTGTTTTCGCGGGGGTTTTTCCTCAATGATGGGACAGGGGGAATTGTTTGGCTCAGAATCATCGCTAAGAATATGAAGGGTAGGAGTGGATGATTCTGGTAAAGTGTGGGGTGGGCTTGGTATGGTAGGGGGGTTAATTGGACTGATTGGTTCTGTAGGCGGACTGTGAGGTATTTCTGGAGAGTCTGGAAGGTTTTGTGGTTGTTGTTCCTGAAGATTTTCACGAATTTCCACGGCTTCTTGGGGGTCTATAGGTGGGTTGTTTAGTGGAAGTTTTTTTTGGGAAAAACCCTTTTGGATAAGCAGTTGAATGATACAGTGATGGGTGAGTGAAATGACAGGATCTTTAGCATTTTTATAGTAGTGCGACATATTTTTGAGACAACCGAGCAGATAATAAGGGATGTTCACCAATCTATTATGCCGTAAATGGGACAACAAGAGAAATTCATGCTGGTAGACTACCTGGTATTGGCCTTCGCAGGTAAGGTAGTGTTTGATGAATTTTGGAACTTCCGGCCATGGGGCCGGCAACGAGCTAAGGTGGACACCCCAGACTTTAAATTCAATTTGTTCCTCTGGTGAGATGAAATCCCACTGGGCATTTAGGATGATGTGTTTGCGGCTGAACAAGTGAGTGCCATTGGTAGGGAGACCCGAAACCTACACTATATCTTCTTCTATAACTGAAATCCGAACCCCTTGAACAATGGAATGATCACCCTGGATATTTTGGGAAAATTGTAGAACTTGTTGTTGATCAAACCCCCAGAGTCTCTGAAAATAACTAAGCCATCCTGCTTGCAGAAAAATTTGATAGGCTTCTGGATACAATTCTAAAAGGGCTGTCATGGCGGGTTTGCACCATATAACAGAGCCTCCCATAGCTACCCACTTGGTAAAATAAACCGTCAAAGTGTTGAGTAACAACTTCTGTGCAGAGTAAGGTTTTCGAGTGGAGACATGCAAATGGTGGTGAAACAAATGAGCGGATGATAAAAAAGAAATGGCGGTGGTGAAGTCGAGTGAAATGATGGTATAAAAGATTGATATGTCCTCCCCCCCATCAAGTGTGGCTAATAATGATTGCACTCGAGTGGTCATAATGATTTGAAATCTTCTCATTAACTATAGCTTAACTGTATTACATAAAATTTACATACCTCGCCTTACCTTCTGATTTGTGCTGCAAACAAAATATAATGCCTGTCCACGATAGTTCTGTAGTGGTCATGGTGGAGACTTTTGATTTGTTAGATGAATTGTATCAAGGATTTGTTGACTGGAAGGACAAAATGTAGTATGAGAGCACAAAATCTTGCTGACAGATAATGTTGAAAAGTTGTTGTTTCAGCAACAGAAAAGAAGGGTTGAAACAATTGTTGGACGGAATTGTTTGATCAATGGAAACTATGAAGAATTGTCAGATTGTAGCGAAAAGTTGTTGTCAATGGTGTTTTAGCAACATAAAAGAAAGGGGAGAAACAATTGCTGGACGGTGTTGTTTCGTCGATGAGAAAATCTGAAGAGCTATTGAACAGTGGTGTTTCAGCAATAGAGGAAAATGGAGGGAAGTTTTGTTGTCAATGGTGTTTCAACAATAGGGGAAATGGTAAAAGGTTGTTGAACAATGATAAGGGAAAAAGGTGTGGGGTTGATGACAGAGGTGTTTCAGCAACAAAAAATAAAGGGGCAAAACAATTGTTGGACGGTGTTGTTTCGTCGATGAGGAAATGTGAAGAGATGCTAGTCTGTAGTGTTTTGGCAATAGGAAGAAGGTAAAAAGTTGTTGTGAATGATGTTTCAGCAATGGGGAGAAAGGTGTGGCATCGTTGATAGTGGTGTTTCAACAATGGGGAAAGTCAAAAAGTCATTGAACAATGGTGTTTCAACAATGAAGAAAGAGCAAGGAGTTGTTGATCATGGTGTTTCAACAATGGGAAAGCTTGTCTCTTCGTGAAATAGGATCGTCCTTTCCTAGTGGCCTATGCTTTGATCAAGAATCTGCAAAAATTAATTGTAACATGGTATTTCTTGACGGGGATTATTAGTAAATAAAATCTAATCTAATACTAAAGAAATTAACTTAAAAAGAATTAATTACAATGAGGGGTAGAAGCCCCCTCTAAAAAGAGGTAATGGGAGTCTGCCACACATGTGACCTTAAAATCTTCTTTGTAAATAGGGCACTGGTACAAACGGAGGTGATGACCATTTACAAGTAATGGTGTTTTGGAGTCATTGATTGTGAGGAGCCTTACTGTTCCATTGGGGAAAACAGTGTCTACTTCATAGGGTCCAAGCCATCTTGTACACAGTTTCCCTTCAAATTCTTTGAACCGAGAGTCATACAGTAGGGAACAATTACCTTTTTGGAACTGCTTATTCTTGATAGTTTTGTCATGCCATTTTGTTCTTTGTTGTTGAATTATAGTTGTCTGATGAATGACATCTAGTCTTTTCTCATCCAATTCATTAAGCTGCTGCATCCTGGCTGTCTGTGCATCTGTCAAATCAAGGTTGACAACTAAAGTAGTCCTTAAGGTTTTTATTTCAAATTCCACAGGAAAGGAAACACTCTTTCCATAGACTAATTCATAGGGAGAAAATCCTGTAGTATTTCTCCAGGTAGTTTTGTAGGCCCATAATGCTTCAGGGAGCCTGTAGGACCAATCCTTTCTGTTTTCCTTCACTGTTTTTGTGAGAATGGCTTCTATTACTTTGTTTTTTCTTTCCACCTATCCATTGTCTTGGGGGTGGTATGTTGTAGTCATTCTATGTTGAATATGATATTTTTGAAGGGTGGCTTTGAAACCATGAGAAGTGAAAGGAGGTCCTCCATCTGTAACTAATTATCTTAGCACTCCAAATCTGATGAAGATGTCTTTAAATAAGAAATTTATAACTGCTTCTTCGGTTGCTCTGTGGAGTGCTTTGGATTCCACCCATTTAGTCATGTAGTCTGTGTAGACCACTATGTAAACTTTTTGATTGGATGGGTGGGTAATGCGTCCTATAAAGTCTAAGGCCCATCTTTCAAATGGTTCAAGTACTATCTGGGGGTTTAATGGCATTTCATATCTATGATTAGGTTGGCCTACTCTTTGGCAGCTATCACAAGCCCGAACATATTTCTTTGCATCTTTGAAGAGTGAGGGCCAATAATACCCCATCCTAAGACTTTTATGTGTTGTTCTCTTATCAGAAAAATTCCCTCCACAAGGGCCATCATGAAAAGATTTTAGTAGATCATAAACCTCATCTTCTCTAATGCACCTTTGGATTTCTTGATCAAGTCCTGCATGGAAAAGACACTCACTTATCCAACTATACCGAGCACTTTGATGAATGATTCTTCTTTTCTCTCGGTGGGATAGGTGTGGTGGTAACTTCCCTGCAACCAAGTAGTTAGCAATGTCTGCATACCAAGGTGAGTGAGAAGAAACTGCAAATAGATAATCATCAGGAAAGGAATCATCTACTGGGGTATCATCCTCATGTGTCAACCGAGAAAGGAAATTAGAAACTACATTTTATTTTCCTGGTCTATCTACAATTGTAATATCAAATTCTTGTAATAATAGTAACCATCTGGTGACTCTAGCATTTGTGATAGGTTTGTTCATTAAGTATTTGATAGTTGAGTGATCA
>JZKD02S0756544.1:361102-400394 GCA_000966675.3 Picea glauca | reverse complement strand
TTCCAACTTTCCAATGAGATATTTTAGGATATTCCATAAATCTCTAAATTAAGCTCACTTCATACATAATATCTAGCCTGGTAGCTGTAAGGTACATGAGGTAGCCTACAATCCTCTTATACAAGGTATAATGAATCAATCTTCCTTCATTTTGATTACTTAGCTTTGTACTTGTTGCAATTGGTGAAAAATAAAAAATTCTTTTTTCAAATTGCTCAACCTCAATTCCTAGAAAATATTTCATAAGACCAAGATCATTCATCTCAAACTCACTTTGCATGGCTTCTTTGAATTCATTCAACAAGAAATTTCCTGTATAAATCATGTCATCAACATAAAGACAAACTATCAAAATATTACCTTTCTCATCTCTTTTGGTGTAAAGTGTGGGTTCATTGCTGCTCCTATTGAACCCATGGTTAAGAAAATAAGAATCAATGTGATTGTACCAAGATCTTGGAGCTTGCTTCAAACCGTACATTGGTTTCTTCAATCTGTAGACTTTATACTCTTTACCTCTTATCTGAAATCCTGGTGGTTGATCCACATAAACTTATTACTATAAAATTCCATTTAGAAAGGATTTTCTAACATCCATTTGATAGACCATCCATTTGTTTTGAGCTGCAAATACCAAAACTGCTCTGACGATATCCAAACGTGCTACTAGAGAAAATGTTTCTCCATAGTCAATACCGGGTTGTGGATAAAATCCTTTTTCTACAAGTCTTGCCTTTTTCTTTTCTAATTTACCTTTCTCATTGAATTTTATCTTATACACCCATTTAACTCCAATGTTGGTTTTACCTATAGGGATATCAGATCCAAAGATCCCATTTGTCATTTCTTTCAATTGGTTCAATTTCTTGATTCATTGCATAAACCCATTTTTCTTCCTTGACTACTTCTTCAAAGTATACCAGTTGATAGGATAACATAGGAAATTGTTCTTGTTGATCCATGCCATCATTATTCTCATAAATTTCTCTCAAGATTCTTTTTTTTTGGTTCCTCGAATTTGCTATAGTGGGATCTAAATCATTGTTAGAAGAAGAAGATGAAATATTCTATGTTAGTTCTCCTTGGCCTTGTACTTGCAATCTTGGAAGTCTTGGTGGAGAATCTTGTTGTCCTATATCTTCCACTTGATTATATTCCTGTATATAAGGAAATTGAGCTACAAGTATTTCACTTGTTTGGTTATCCCAAGATTTATCATCTTGGAATTTCACATCTCTTCTTACTATCAATTTCTTGGTAATAGGATTATACAACTTGTATGCTTTAGACTATTCACTATATACAACAAATATGTATTTTTCACTTCTATCATCAAGATTTCTCATCAACTCTTTAGGAACATGAGCATAAGCCACACAACCAACAACCTTAAAATCAAAAACACTAGATTTCATACCACTCCATGCTTCTTTAGGGACTTTATTTTTCAGAGTGTTGGTTGGTGAAAACTTCAAAATATAGAGTGAGCATGCAAATTCTTCACTCCAGTATTCATTTGACAAATTATTGGCCTTCAACATACTTCTAGCTATATTCATTATTGTTTGATTCTTCTTTTACACTACTCCATTCTGTTGTGGAGTGTATCTTGTGGAAATTTGTCTCTTGATCCCATGCTTCTTCCAATATGATTCAAATTATTTGGAGTCATACTCACCTCCTCGATTTGATCTAAGTACTTTGATGTATTTTCCACTCTGTTTCTCTGTCAAATATTTAAATTCTCTGAATTTTTCATATGTATCTAATTTGTGCTTGAGAAAATAAACCCAAGATTTCCTGCTAAAATCATTAATAAATGTTAGAAAATAAAATTTTCCTTCTATTAACTGAGTTTGCATTGGCCCACAATGTTTTATATGCACTAGCTCGAGATGTTATTTTTCTCTGTAGGAAGGATTGGGAAAACTATCCCTTTGGTGTTTCACCAAAATACAACTCTCACATGAGTTTTTATGTTCATATATGATGGGAATACCTTTGAACATAGATTTCTTATTTAAAATATTGAGACTGCTAAATGGTAAATGACCATATCTATGATATCACAACCAAGTGTCATTTGAGATTGATACATTTTCGACATATGACTGTGAAAAATTTACATTTCTCAATATCAAAGGAAACATTCTATATTTGGTCATTTGTACAGTATCTATGATTTTCTTACTAGGTGGTTTGTCCAAGATTATACACTTGGAACCTTAAAAAATGACTCTATAACAATTTTTATTCATCTAGCCTACACTCATCAGATTATGTCTAAGACTAGGTACATAATAAACATCATGGGTATCTTTCTTTTCAACTTTCATGGTCAATACAAAAATTACACCCTTGCCTAAAACTTTATTTTGATAATCATCTCCCAATTTAATTTGATATGTGATAGAGATATCTATAAATGTGTTGAACCTGCATAGACTAGATCTAGCTAAACAATAATACACATATTTGTAGAGAGAATTTGAGAAAGAAGAAGAAGGAGAGAAAGAATGAAATAATTCTCATTAACCATTATGAATAATGAATAATTTACACATGATATACTCTGTATAACTCAATGAGTGTGCACTGGAGGAGAACCAATGGGCCATAGTGGTGGTATAGAGTGATCTAGACAGACACCAGAAGTTACGAGAGTGAACTTCCACCTATTCTAGTCTCTCAGGCAGTTATGGGAGTGAGCTACCACCTAGTTGAGTTAACTAGTCAACTAGTCTTCAATTAACTGACTGAACATAGAGTAATGAAGAGTTAAATCAGGGAATCAACGATAATGTGCTAGTTTGGTGATGATACCAAGGCAAGGTCGAATTAGCATGGTGATGATCCCAATGTTGCATGGTGACAAAACCAATGCATCATCTAAACTCAACTCAACTAGTCAAACTCAAGTGTCAACTAAAAGAGAATATTCTCTAGGTGGAATATTCTCCCCTAAAATATAGGAGACTGGATAATGACTAATAAAAAAGGAAAAAACTTAGGAAAAAGAAATCCTAGGTGTGTGTGAAGTAACTCCAACACCCCTTAAACATCACTATGGTGAAAATAAAGAATGGGTCTCGACAACGAGGCCATGCTAGGTACCCAAATACAAAAGATACACTAAAATAAAGTGAGGAAAGAGGGAAAATATCATGGGAAAACCCGCCCTCAAGGTACAATGTATGTAAAAATAAGAACTACGGTTGCTAGGCAATTGTGTCCTTCACTCCAAGACGACTTCGCAGAGAATGGAACTTCTTCACAATGAAGGTCTTGGTGAAGATGTCTATCATCTGTTCTGCAGAAGGACAGAAATGTAAGTAGATGATCCCCTCATGTACTAAGTCTTGGATGTAGTGCATATGGATATCGATGTGCTTTGTTCACTGCCTCTAAACTGGATCTTTGCAGAACTTCAAAGTGCTCTGGTTTTCATACCAGATGACGATCTACCGATGAAACTTAATTCCCAACTCAATGAGAAAATGTTGCATCCACATAGCCTGAATGGTTATGTTAACTACCCATCTATACTCTACCTCGGCTAAAGATAGAGAAATGTCATATTTCTTCTTGCTCGACCAATAGATAGGCCCAGAAACAAGACTGAGTGAGTAACCAGATGTGGACTTGCGATCAGTGTTATCACCAGCCCAGTTAGAATCAGCAAAATCAATGAGATATAATGTAGAGTCTGTTGCATAATGAATCCCAAAGGTGGTGGTGCCCTAAACGTTTCGAAGGATACGCTTTACATATTTCTAATGTAGAACCTGCGGCTCTTGCGTGAACCTGGAAAATGTGCCAACTACATATGAGAGGTTTGGTATGGAGTGTGTGAGATACAACAAGGTCCCCACTAGCTGTATATACATTGTACTATCAACCAGTGGAGTCTCCCCACCATCCTCAAGTTTGACTCCTGATAGGAAAGGAGTCGGAGAAGACTTGTAGTCTGTCATGTGAAATCTCTCAAGGAGATCTCATGCATACTTGACCTAAGACAATTTTATTCCTTATGCATCCTAACTAATCTCGAGTCCAAGGATGAAGTGTAGCATTCCCATGTCTGTCATCAAAAACTTGTCATGTAGAATCCTATTGACTACAACAATAGTTGAAGTCGAGCACCCGGTGATCAACAAATCATCGACATACAGAACTAAAGTAGAAGTGAATCGACCGTCGTGAGCATGTAGACATTTGGGTCTGATTTACAATGTACAAAGTTCTGTGATAATAGGTATGAATCCATCTTGGCATACCATGCCCTCAGAGTCTCCTTGAGGCCATAAAGTGACTTCTTTAGTTGATAGACCAAAGATGATTCTTGCATAAATCCCTGGGGCTACTCCATATAGATCTCCTCAGACAGATCACTGTGAAGAAATGCATTCTTCACATCCATATGATGAACTTCCCATCCCTTGGCTGCCGTAATGGCAATTTCCAATCATATGGAATCCATCTTCGCTATTGGAGGGAAGGTCTCATCATAGTCAATACCATGCACCTACTGAAAGCCTTTGGTGAGAACACTATCTTTGTATCTGCTAATTTTTCCATCTATTGCTCTCTTGGTCCTCTAGACCCATCTGCATCTGACAAGTTTCCTCCTAGAAGGAAGGGGAACTAGATCCCAAGTTTGGTTCTCGAGGAGGGAGTTGTACTCCACCTGCATGGCGGATTCCTAAAAGGGATTTCCAGCAGCCTCGCCCTAAGACTATCAATATGAAGACTGAACCAATAAAATATTCCTAGAGGGAAATGGTTCAGTGGCAGTGAGTGCAATAGGAGGTTCCTCGAAATAAGATCAAGTCCTCCTAGTATCGGCTGGATCACCAACGAGATCCCCTGCATCTTGAAGAGTAGTTTTTGCCTACTTGGGCCTTTGCTCTAGCTCTGCAACTACATTTGGATCTATTGTCGTTGCATATGATTGTACTGACTCAGAATATGAATCATCTGAGTCCTCTAAATCAGAACACTCATCTGAACAAGAGTTAACATGTGCATTCTTATCATCTTGGATAGGTGGAAGAGTGAAGGTGTCTGCATGCGGCTGTTGAGGTACATGTGAGACACTTTCCTTGAATTGGACACTACACTCAATGATAAGATAGTCTAAGGAAATATCAATAATCTTGTATCCCTTCAGACCGTCGAGGTATCCAACAAAAATGCACTCGGTGCTCTATGGATCAATTGTCTTCCTCTTTTCAGAGGGAATCTGGGCCAATGCATGTGAACCAAAAATGCGAAAGTGGGTCACTTTCTATTTAAGGCTGCTCCAAACCTTGTAGGGGGTCTTATCCTTGACAGATCTATGGGGATATTTGTTTTGGATGTATGTTTTACAATTAAGTGCTTCGACCCATAGTCTCTATGGTAGAGACTTTGCATGTAGCATGCAAGATGCCATCTCCTTTAGAGATCTATTTTTCCGCTCAACAACTCTGTTTTGCTGGAGAGTATAGGGAACTGTGTGCTGCAACTAAATCCCTGCCTCATGGAAAAGATTATGGATCTCATTTTTTATATACTCTTCCCTATTATTAGTTCAGAGGACTTTGATCTTCTTTCTGGACTGTGTCTCAACCAAGGCTTTGAAATCTTTGAGGTGTTGAAAGACCTCGGATTTTTGACTGAGAAAGTAGATCCATGTAAAACATGAGAAATCATCAACAAAAATGAGAACAAGCCTTTGTTTGTTGATGGATGGAAACGGAAAGTGGCCCATAAGGTCACTGTTATCTAAAGGTGTGAAAGCTTTTGTAGACTTTCCTTTGTTGAATTTCTCTTCAGGGTGTTTTCCGAGATCACATCCCTCACATACTCCCTTGGAGAAATGGATGTTTGGTAGACTATCAACCAATATTTTCTTGTAAGTTGTTGCATGTATCTAAGATTCAAATGTCCAAACCTTTCTTTCCAAATCCTACTACTTTCATCAGCATGAGTAAGTAGTAAAGCAAAATCAGGGTCAATGAATTCAGAAAAAGTATACAATCTAGACTGATGATTTACCTCACCGATAGAAATCATGTAGTTGGTTTGTGTATCGTAGATGTCCACAGAATTTGGTGTGAATATGAATTTCTTTTCGATGTTGGAATTCTTCATCTAATACAGAGAGAGAAGGTTGACGAAAATTTTGGGAACATGAAACACATTCTCGAAGCTTCCGTTGGTGATTTCAATCCTTCCTTTTCCTGTGACTTCGACAGAAGAGTGGTCCTCGATTAGAATAGGAGGACCTTTGCATGCATCCAAATAATAATAAACTATTTTGGGGGAAACTATGTGATTTGTTGCTCCTGAATCAATGATCCAAGCATCTGGAGAGGAGTTGATGGCAATCAAGGCATGGCTAGATATTCCTTTCTTGGAATTTAGCTCTTCTGGCTTCTTCTTCTTGGCACCCTCGGGGATGTGATCTCCAAGGTTGTTTTTATGAAGTATTTGAGACACCAGATCTATTTGTTTTTGCATGCATGTGGATTTCAAATGGAATCCTTTATGACACTATGTGCATTTCTCCCCTTTTCTTCCCTTTTCTCCTTTGGATCCAGAGGCATCAGTGAAATATTTTGTGTACCCTTCCTTCTTTGGATGTGCATGTTCTTTTCGTTTATCTTTATATTTATATTTTTAATATTTGTGGGTTCCATCATGCATAGTGAGTGCATGCACCCTTGGGCCTTTGATTGTGCCCATGTTGATGAGTTTGGTTTTCTCTTGTGTCAGGGACTCGATAAATTCCTCAAGAGAAGGCATCTTCTAGGTGGCTCCAGAGGAAAATATGACAGTATGGAATGTGGATACGAATACAGACAATTTAGGACCATGCTTGGAGAGAATGGAGAAAACCATTTGTTTCTCCTCCTTCGATTTATCAACCCCGCAAGCTTTGATTTGCGATAGTAAATCCTTGGATTTTGTAAAGAAATATTAGATATTATCGAAGATTTTTGGATCCAATGTGAGCAACTCCACCTCCAACATGTGTCCCCTCATCTCATCTTATTTTCCAAAGAGCCCTTCCAAGGTGGTCCAGACTTCATTGAGATTCTTACAAGAAGATACGTGAAAAAGGAGATTGGGAGAAATAAGACTGCAAATTGTTCTGAGTGCCTCATCAATGTGATTTAAATACTTGTATTTTTCTATGGTTGATGTCGGTTTTGTATCTGTATTCAAGGTTAACCTGTACAACCCTCTGTTTTGGATATGTATGGCTATTTTCTCCTTCCATGTAAAATATTTGTAAGGTGTAAGAAAGAATTCTTTTTGGAAATCCATATTTTTGTTATCTTCAATCTTTTGTACCTACAAAAATTTTTTGGTGTAGCTTTTGCTTACCAGTCTGTCACCTATGATACCATGTAAATGTGTTCAACCTGCATAGAATAGATCTAGATAAACAATAATACACACATTTGCAGAGAGAATTTGAGAAAGAAGAAGAAAGAGAGAAAGAATGAAAGAATTCTCATTAACTGTTATGAATAATGAATAATTTACACATGATATACTCTATACAAATCAATGAGTGGTAATTTACAAATGATATACTCGAGGAGAACCAATGCACCATAGTTGTGGTATATAGTGATCTGGACACACACCAATAGTTACGGGAGTGAACTTCCACCTATTCTAGCCTCTCAAGTAGTGACGGGAGTGAACTGCCACCTATTTGAGTTAACTAGTCAACTAGTCTTCAGTTAACTAACTGAACATAGAGTAGTGAGGATTTAACTCATGGAATCAAGGGTAATGCGATAGTGTGGTGATGATACCAAGGCAAGGTCAAATTAAAATTGTGATGATCCCAATGTTGCATGGTGACAAAACCAATGCAACATCTAAAATCAACTCAATTAGTCAAACTAAAGTGTCAATTGAAAGAGAATATTCTCCATGTGGAATATTCTACCGTAAAATCTAGGAGATTGGATAATGACTAATTATGACTAATAAAAAAGGAAAAACTTTAGGAAAAAGAAATCCTAGGTGTGTGTGAAGTAACTCCAACACTATCTAAACTAGAAAACAAATCTTTGTTACCTGTCATGTTATTATTGCAACCACTATCTAGAAACTAGAGATAACGACTATTGCTTGCTTCTTCTCTGACCTGACATGAGAAGAACATTGATTCAAATGTTCCTTCTTTAGTGTTGCTAACATTTGATCTACCCCTATTTAGATCTACTTGCTTATTTTTCCATTCACTTTTGTAATGACCAAATTTTTTGCAATAATAACATTGGATCCTTGATTTTCCATTCCATCTTGACTGATTAAAAAAATTTCTTCTCCTCCTTTTCTTTTAAGAGTGCCTCTATTCTCACTGTTCACTCTATTTTGAACATTCTGAAGTAGACCTCTCTCCTCCTTGAGAGCATCTTCTTCCTCGTCTTCCTCTACCTCTATTCCCTCGACTTCTGCCTCTTCTTATAGAGGCATGAGATTGAAATGTGTTCTCCAAAGATTCAATATTTCAACTGAACCTACTTTCATGGGCTAACAAAGATCCCACGAGTTTTTCAATTGTTAGTGTTGATAGGTTTTTCAACTCTTCTATGGAAACTACAACCATATTAAATTGATCAGGAAGGCTATGAAGTACCTTCTAAATGAACTTATGCTCTTGAATGTCTTCTCCATGTGTGTGAATATGATTCACAGTGCTCATGACATGGATCATGAAATGATCCATAGAATCAGAATCCTTCATTTGAAGAGTCTCAAAACTCTTCCTTGGTGTCTGGAACTTTGCATTTTTGACTTTGTTTGTGCCCTCATAGGAGATTTCGAGAATATCCCATGCCTATTTGGCATGATTTGATGTTGCAACTTTGGGGAAAATGTATTCCTCTAACCCTTGTTGAATGAGCCATAGGGATTTGTTGTCCTTCTTCCTGAATTCTCCAAGTGCATTTTTTTGTGTGTTCGCCATTTCTTGTAGATCTGTCAGATCTAGTTTCTTGAACCCATTAACTACTATTTCTCGAGAAATTTTTTCATTTTAATAGACCATACATCATAGTTCTTACCCATTAAAATTTGTCCTCGCGCGAGGGCTCCATTGTTGCTAGATGCCATGAATCTTCCCTTTTTGACTTAAATCTTGACAAAGATGGTTTTTTCTCTGTCAAAACAGAAAACCCAAAATATTTTTTCTTGCCTCGTCATGCTTTCTGCACTTTCTAGGGGCAACCAACAACCAAAAGAACCTGGTCACTCCTTCTGAACTAGATAAGAGTGTCGAAATGACCTGGTCGCTCCTTCTAAACTGGCTAAGTGTGACGGAACAAGCTAGTCGCATTTTGTAAACCCAATTTTTTGAAGAGCTTTTCTTCCGATTTTCGCACCATATTTCCATGAAATGATTCTCCTCGTATTGTGGGTTGATCAAGCTTCAAATTTCTCTCTAATAACTTGCAAATTGCTGTCCAATCTTCTAAGAGCCTTACCTCTACTTGAACTTGAACAAAAATAACTACTTTGCAATCCAATTAGGATTCACATCCTCCCAAATAATGAACATATTAAAACCAACCTTAACTACTTTGCAATCCAATCAGGATTCACATCCTCTCAAATAATGAACATATTAAAACCAACCTTAATTTCATCCATCTTCCATCGAAGAAATGTATTTTCAATTTTGTAAGGGGTAAGTGGGTGACTAACACTCCACAAAACATTCATATATATTTTTTCGCACTAAACAAAAACTAATGCTTACACGACCTTAAGAAAATTACTGTATTGATATACTTTTTAATGGTCGCAAAAGCCAAAAGCTGTAGTCGCAAAAGTCAGAGAAAACCTTAATAAATAAAGGTCTAGTCGCAAAAGTCAAAACCTTAATATTTAAAACTTAATTGATTTCTTGTATTGGACAATTTATAGATTTCTATGTAAACAAGTTAGAAACGAAATCTTAATTTCTGCCACTTAACTTTAACACATAAGAAATTTCATAGGGTTATATGAGACACTTTACGTGTTTATTAATGCATGTTAACTAAAACATATATAAAAATTACATATTGGATTTGTCTTGGATAATTTATGAACAGCCGCCCTTTTGTTTCCCTGCCACCCCTGAATGCACTTTCATGACACGTAAAATGGACCTCTCACAGGAGTGAACATGCATTAGTGGCTGAAATCCCACTCATTAGTGACATGCAAGGGAGGATATCTCATATTATTAATATGAGGAAAGGGTGGAAGTAAATACTAATGCTTTAAAGCTAAAAACCCTATTGGAGTCTCTTCGTATTTATATAGATTTTTGATGCAATGGAGGAGACAACGAAATTTCAACTCATATTTGAATGGATACGCCAGGGCTCATAGACGCATCCAAATTTGACAGCGACATCCATAACACAGCGCCATTTCGCCTCTTAAATTGACTCTCCGCCTTCGCTATCTCACCCGGCACCATGGCGAAGCAGATTAGATGCGTTGCAATTCTCACCTTGGCGGTGCTTGTCAGTGTTTCACTCTTTCAAATGGCAATGTACTCTGGCCGTTCTAAGAGCCCTGGCACTCTTTCTACTAAAAGTAAGGCCTTCTTACTCATCACTACTGGGAACACGATTAGCACACTTGTATAGATTCAGCTTTAACTTTCGATTTTCAACTTTTTGATGTGTTTATCCTTATATATGTTATGAGTTGACAAGATTTATAGTTCTCCTGTTTAGTTTTTATAGATATAATTATAATGTTAATTGGGTATAGTTTGAATAATTGGAATGATTGTTATCTTCTCTACCAATTTTCAATTTTCATACCAACAATTTTCATAATAACATGAATAAAGTTCATAATAAGTATGTTGTAATGACTTGGAGCATATATGAATTGGAAAAAAAACACTAAATGCTATCTCAATTTTGTTTTATACTTCTACTCAAAACATATATATATATATTAAATATTCTTATCGATTTTATTTTTTCTATGGATACATAGTTATACATTTTACACTTGGGCCACAGATTTTAGAGATACAGATGCTCACGTTAAGATGTATAAATCTCACATTTCTAAATGCAATTAATAGCTGTAGACGTTATATTTATTTAATACGTTTCATCAATATCTGATATTTTTTTGTAATATCCAATTAATTGGAAACAACGACTACAGAACAGGAAAGGGTGGCAGTAAAAGATTACCGTGAAAGTAAAGATCAAGCTGCCGTTACATACTCGAATCTCCATGAAGAAGCTCCGCTTAAGGTTTTTCTTCTACCTCACGAACAAATTATTCATATTCATTCTGTATTCTTTTTCTGATTCGTTCTTCATTCGTCTTACTAATTTCAGGTCAGCGGTTATCATCAATATGGCACTGTGGAACAAACTGAAAGCGAAAATGGGCTATCAAGGCTATTATCATTAAGAGAAAGAGAATTCGGGCGCAAATTATCGTACCCCAACAGGGACATTCCTGGGGGGCCAGATTCTCAACATCACCACCGGGGAAATAAATAAATGAAAATGTGGGTACTAATAAAACGGGCAGGGCTGGGCTGGTTCGAGGTCACACTATGCTGACAAAATGCTTCCAGTTTGCTCTTGCGAGAAGCATAAATAATGAATGTAGACAGTACCTACTTTAAATTAAATATGAATATTGAAAGTAACTATTTTAAATAAAAGTCAGTTGGATAAAGGTTTTATTTTTGGGGTTTATTTGGAAGCAATGTTGGACAAAATAGTTATTTATATTGTTTAAATTGCATTTTTTTTTAATGTATAAATGAATTCATCATGTTAAAAAACCAGTAAGATTTTTGGATTATACAAATTTAACCATTCACATCTGCAAATCCAACCATTCATCACCATATTTTAAGCAAAATCAAACAGAAAAAAATAAAAATAAAAACAACTAAAAAAACATTTACACTACTACATATTATGTATTATGTAGACAGTACTTACTTTTTGTTCTTGCTAAAAGCATAAATAATTAATGTAAAGAGTACGTACTTTTCTTGAGCACCGGTGTTTTGTTTGCCAAAAATATAATTGATTATTCTCCTTTAAAATCGTCGGATTATTTCAGTTTTTTCCATTGCAACTTTCCAGTGATTCAGATTTTCTACCTTGGAAAATACACAAGAAGATTGTTGCTTTGTTTCTAATATATATGGTTATTAATTTAATTTAGCCAATAAATAAATTCTACAGTTCCATTCCACATTATTTTTAATTGTTTTTAGTCAATCCACTACATCATTCATAGAAGTTACACTTTTATGAAAAATTGGTGAATATTATATTATAAGAATGGGTGGATCTCGTGTTTATATTATAAAAACTGGTGGATATTATATTATATTATAAGAATGGGTGGATCTCGTGGATATTATATTATATTACAACATATATTTCTTTCCAAAAAAAATTCAAATTCAAATAACACTACTTTTAATTGTTTTTAGTCCATCCACTACATCCATCATTCATAGAAAGTTACATTATATGAAAAATTGGTGGAGCTTACATTATATGAAGAATTGGTGGATCAAGTGTTTGGGAACATGTATTTTGAGTGTTTGGGAATATGTATTTTTTTCAAAAGATTTCAAATTCAAATCCAAAAAATATTGGAGGTTAAAACATTTAATTTTTATTTCCTTATTTTTTCTCTCATTTGAGGCATTTAATTTTTATATTTCATACTTTTACCTTGATTTTCAGGTATTTTCAATATTGAAATCAAGTACTTTTAAATGGGTATCAATTACCTTAAAATATTATATTGAGACAGTTAACTTTTCTTTCATACTTTATTCAGGTATTTTCAAGGCTTTATCAACTACCGTGAAACTTTTCAATAATATATTGTGCTACTTTCCATTCTTTATCAACTACCTTTAAATATGATATCGAGGAAACTAACATATAAACTTTTTGAGGCATTTAATTTTGATATTTCATACTTTTACCTTGATTTGATTTTCAGGTATTTTCAATATTGAAATCAAATACTTTTAAATTTGTATCACATACCTTACAAAATTAAATTGAGATATTTAACTTTTCTTTCATAGTTTATTCAGGTATTTTCAAGTCTTTATCAACTACCGTGAAACTTTTCAATAATATATTGTGCTATTTTCCATTCTTTGGCAACTACATTTAAATATGATATCGAGGAAATTAACATGAACCTCCCCAATGAGGACTCTGAAACGATGAAACCTCCCGAATGAAGTTAAAGAAATTTTGGAATTCCAATTATGAACGACACAAAAATTCAAATGACGACACAAAAATTATTTTTACACTTAGAACATCTATTCTCTTTCGTTCGAAATGATGGCTAGAGTTGATCATGACAACCTAAACTGTTATCCAGATAATTTGTATTTTCTCTAACATCCTACATCAGCGCATACCAGATAAAAAGCACATACTTTGAAGTTCTAATAATCTTTAATTTCCACATATGTAATGAAACCTTTTTAATGTACAAGTTTAAACGTTGTATGTTATCTATTTTATTTTTTTTCGATTATCAATGCAATCAGGTTATGTAACAATGGGTGATATGGCAATTTTAATTTGTTTAAATCGCAGTTTTTTATCCATAAATAGTTTCACGATCCTAAAAACCTCTAAAATGTTGAAGATAATGCATCATTATCGTTATGAGTTGTTAGAAATAGGTTAAGAATTAATTAGATCTGGAAATTTATATATAATAGAGTTATTTGAACAATGTCTTCTATCCTCTCTCACTAGAGGGGCTGGAATATGAACTCATTGTAACCTTCTTGCTCTAGGATTAGATTAGAATGTGAAAGAATAAATTGTTTAATGGTTTGTGAGGGGCTGGAATATGAACTCGTAGGATTAGATTAGAATGTGTAAGAGTAGATTGTTTAATGGCTTGTCTATTATTTGATTAGAATAACTTTATTGTTTAATGTTTTGTTTATCATTTTATTAGAATAACTTTATGTTGTATTGAAAATATTTTTATTATTGTTCATTGCCAAATGCCACTAGTTCGAGGTCTATTATCCACGGCTCAAAGACCTATTCTTGGATCTACAAGGCACAAGGAAATTTTGCTCAACATAGTGACAAAATATTGCGTTCCACAAGCTAGTCTTTGAACTCTCAGGACTTATCACATAGTTCACAAATTACATGAAATGCTGCAAGTTGTAATATAAAATGCCTTCAAGAACAATTTATAAATGCACAATAACAAACTGTTATGCTTAGCACATAAACTCAAAAATACAAAATGTTTGATATTAATAAAATTCGGCGCAGTATGCCATTACAAAATACAATAACTAAGATGAGCTTCCGCTCCAATGACTTCTTCTGATGACTTGACAAAGAAAGAACTTCTGATGACTTGACAGAGAAAGAACTTGTTCTTAGAATTCTTAAACTCTTCAGTTGTTTCTTCTTTCGACTGTTATCTCTACCTCTATTTTCTACTCTGAATCATCCTACTAACTAAAGGACTCAGACTTATGTGGACTTCGACTGAGACTTCCTACATAATCTAACACTGACTTAACATTAAACACTACCATTAATACGAATCACTCTTCAGCCACTTAAACGTGCCACTTTGCACTTGGAGACTATCAGAAAAAATTACTTAAGACATAAGATCTCATCAACTTGTAATTAATATTTCAAGCACCCCCCCCCTAATTATAAGCATGTCGGATTAAAAAAATAAAATCACATCAAAAATGTGAATTTTCATTTACTATCACTCATGTGTTACTGTGCAGACTCCCATACTATTGTGCAGATGTTGAAATGAATCTCTTGCCAAAGACTTTGTCAAAATGTTTGTGACTTATTCTTTTGACCTGCCAAACTCTAAACAAATTTCTTTGTTATTCACCAATTCTCTGATAAAATGATACCTTGTATCAATGTGCTTAGTTTTCTTGTGAAACATATGGTTCTTTGATAACATGATGGTTGAATTGTTGTCACAAAAAACTATTGTTGGTTCCTATTATTTGTGCAACAAATATTTTAACATTCTTCTCATCCAAACTACTTGACAAGTTGCACCTCTAGCTGCAACATACTCTACCTATGGTGAAGAAAGAGTCACAATGAGTTACTTCCTTGATTACATTGTTACAACACTTGTTCCAAAATGAAATGTTTACCCAGGTACTTTTCCTATCATCTATGTTGCCTCAAAAATCACCGTCAGTGTATCGAGTGAGTCTAAAATCTTCTGAAATGGAGTACTTTAAACCGAAATCTATTGTTCCATTCACATATCTTAGGATTCTCTTTCCTTCCTTCCAATGTGATTCTTTTGGAGTTTCCAGGAACCTTCAAAATAGACTTACTCCATACATAATGTCAGGTATTGTTGTTGTGAGATACATAAGACTACCTACGAGTCTTTTGAAGAGTGTGGGATCCACTTTGGACCCTTTATGTTACTTGCTTAACTTCAATCATGTTATGGAAAGTGTTAGTGTTTCTTTTGAATTCATCATATTGAATATTTTCACCATTTCATGTGAATACTCAGACTGTGAGATAAATATGTTAGTTTTGGACTAGTGCACATCTATTCCAAAAAAATATATCATTAACCCCAAATCAATCATTTCAAATTCATACTTCATGACTGATTTAAATTCTTCTATGCCAAAATCATGTGTAAATATCAAATCATCCACATATAAGAAAACAATTAACATATTAGCTTGTTGATTTGATTTGATGTACAGTGTTGGCTAATTTTCACTTCTCTGAAATCAATTATGTGTGACATAGGAAATTATGCGATTGTACCAAGATGTGGAAGCTTTCTTTAAAGCATACAATGGTTTCTTCAATATGTACACTTTGTCTTCTTTTCCTTGAACCTCATAACCTTGTGGTTGTTCCACATATACTTCTTCTTCTAAGTTTCCATTAAAAAATGTTGACTTTACATACATCTTATAAATCAACCACTTGTACTTCGTGAAAATGGCTAGCACAGTTCTGACTGTGTCCATGCACACAACTAGTGCAAATGTTTGATTGAAATCAATTCTAGGTTCGTTTGTAAATCCTCTTGCAACTAACCTTGCTTTGTGCTTCTGTACTTTTACTTTTGCATCTTGCTTGGTCTTAAAATCCACTTGACACTTATAACAACCTTCTCTTCAGGTACATCTACCGATTTCCATGTCTGATTGTTTTCGATGCATCTAATTTCTTCATCCATGGCTTGTGCCCATACATCATCTTTGACAACTTCTTCAAAATTTAATGGATCATATATTTGTGAAAATAAATAAAAAACTAAAAATGAATTCAATGCTTCTTCATTATAGATTTTGTGCACACTTCTTGTATTTCTTGGTAACAGACTTGATAATATTGGATCTATAGATGTAGAAATGGTTAGACTGCTTGTTGATGTTTTTTGCGCTCTAGGTGTATATTGTGCACCTATTGTTCTCACTAGAGTGTTCTCTGCTATTATTTGAATCACAGTGCGAGGTGTAGAAGGGACTGCACACTGACCTATGCATGGTATTTGAACCACTTCATATTTTGTCTCATCATGCTCCATTGCATCAATAATTTTGACTGTCTTCTCTACACTCCCATCCCATGCTTTATTTTCCACGAACTGAACAGCGTGGTTGATTATGACTTTTCTTGCGACAAGGTCATATATCTTGTATCCTTTTGTTTCTTTAGAATACCCAACAAATATACATTTATATTCTATGTTTTTGAGCTTCCATCTCAGCTCATCTAGAACATGTGCGTATGTGATAGATCCAAAAACTTTTAAATGCGCCACATTGTGCTTTGGTCCTATCCAAGATTCTTGAGGAGATATGTTTTTCACACTCTGTATCGGACATTTGTTCAAGATGTATACTGCATTTGCTATTGCTTCGGCCCAATACTCATTTGAAAAATGTTTGTTTGCCAACATATTTCTCGCCATTTCCATGATGGTTATGTTCTTTCTTTCTGCGATACCATTTTTTTGTGGTGTGTATCACACGGTAAATTGCTTCTAGATGCCATGAACTTTACAAAATTTCTTAAATTCTCTTGAAATGTATTCTCCTCCTCTATCAGTTCTCACACACTTGATGTGATAGCCACTCTGCTTCTCCAAAAGTGATTTAAATTGTTGAAAAGAACCCAATGTGTAATATTTATGCTTTAGGAAATAAATCCATGTCTTTCTTGAGAAATCATCAATGAATGTTAGAAAATATGTACCTTCTCCTATAGACAGAGTTTTCATTGGTCCACAAATGTTTGAATGTACTATTTCCAATGGAGCATTTTCTAAGACTTGCCAACTAGAAAAGATTCTCTGTGTTGCTTTCCAAATATGTAGCCTTCACTTATCCTTTTTGGTTTTTCAATCAATAGAAAACCTTTTACCATATCCTTTTTTTGTAGCATCTTCAGACCTCCAAAGTTCAAATGTCCAAATCTGAAATTCTATAACCAACAATCATCCTATATTTTAGATTGGAATGTTTCCTTCATCTATTGACCATTTTCCCCTTTCTTGATACCATGCACATTATTTTATTCATTGGAACTGCGTGCACATTCTGTTGTAAATGCAGTTTTTGACTACACATATTTTCCTTTACCGATAGCTTGCATTGTATTCTTCTTCTTGGATGCCATTAAAAGTCAATGGGAACATATTGTTACTTGTCATCTAATTTTTGCAATAAGTAGATTCCTTGGGCATTTATCCATTATCACACAGTTATTATATTACTTGTAGATTATGTATCCTTTCTATAACAATTGTCCTATGCTCATTAGATTATGCTTCAGAACAGAAACATAATATACAACAGACATAAATTTATGTTCTCCTTGCTTAGTTAAAAAATTTATACTGCCTTTTCCTAGGATAGTGACTTGAATATCTTTTCCAAGTGTAACCTTGGTTTGAACTGACTCCTCCAAGATAGAAAACAATTATATGTTTCTTATCATGTGGTTACTACATCCTGAATCTAAATACTATATGTCACATGGACTTGCTTGAGCAAGATTGCATTCAACTAGGGATACTATAGGAATTTCTGCAATGTGTGCCATAAACATATGATAAGTTTGGTTATTTGAATTGTTTGAATGATCTTGACTTTGTTTGTTCTCATTATACTATCTCTTTCTGAAATCATATGCATAATGCCCATGCTTTTTACAGTAATGGCATTGAATCTTTGATCTTTTCGTTCTCTGGCCACTTTGTTGACTCGTACTTGGGTTTTGACCTCTTCCACCAATATATCTAGGAGTGCTACTGCATCCACCTCTAACAAAACTTCTTTCTTTGCCTCTAGAGTTAGCCCTCCCCACTCCTATTCCAAGTCTTATAGATAGCTACACAGAAAATGCATTCTCTAATGACATATTTGACCTATTCAAACTCTTTTCATGATTAATGAAGTAATCTTGTAGTTTATCTAGAATGAACTAACTCAATTCTTTGCTTTCTTCTAGAGTCACAACAAGGGTATCAAATTTAGGAGGAAGACTCTTAATTACCTTCTCAACAAATTTTCTATCTCCTATGGTTTCACCATGAGACTTAATCTTATTTATCACACCAATGACATAGGTATAAAATGAATATATTGAATCTATATCTTTCAATGACAGAGCTTCAAAATCTCTTCGAAGAATTTGTAGCCTTGAAGTCTTTACATTGTCCATACCTTGATAATATCTTTGGAATATGTCCCATGCCCATTGGATTTTTTTTTTTTATGCAACTCTTGGAAGTATGATATCATGAATGGCTTGATGTATGTAAAACAATGCCTTTCCATCCTTCTTTCTTTAATCTATCAAGACATCCTTCTCAACTTGTGTGAGATAATTGTATGTTTCCTGATCTACAGGTTCCACATAGCCATTCTCAACTATATACCATACATATTGACCTCAGAACAATTCCTTCCTGGTCAAGGAAGACATCTCATAATTATTGCTTGTAAAAGTGGGAGGTTCCATATTTGAGGTAGAAACCATATTTCACTTTTCAACAGAGTTTTTGATCTTGAACTTGTTTTGATAGAACCTTCTCTAATACTAGGTCTAGGATCCATTGCGCAATGACCTATTCCTATATCTGCAATGCGCAAGGAAACTGTTCTGAACGCAGTGAAAAAATATTGTGCGCAACAAGCTTCGTCTTTGAAGTCTTAGTACTTGTCGCATAGTTCACAGACTACACAAAATGTTGTGCATTGTAATATAAAACTCTTTCAAGAAAAATTTATAAATGAAGAATAACAAACTTCTTTGCTTAGCACATAAAATCAGAAATACAAATTTTTTGATATTAATAAACTTCAGCGTAGTGCGCACGATTACAAAATACAATAACTAAGATGAGATTCAACTCTAATGACTTCTTCTGTTGACTTCACATACACATATCTTGTGCTCAAAATTCTATAACTATTTAGCTATTATTTCTCTCGATTGTTATCTCTCCCTCTCTTTTCTTCTTTGCATCATCCTACTAACTAAAGGAATTAGACTTATATGGACTCCGACTAAGACTTCCTACAGAAGCTAAGAATGACTTAACATTAAAAAATACCATTAATACGACTGACTCTTCAACCACTTAATTGAACTTGAGAAGATAAAGATCAACTCCATTTATAACTCTCCTTCTTGCTGACTGACTTTGCACTTGCAAACTGTTAAACTAACTGACTGAAAAATTAGTTACTGGCAAAGTGAATAATAGACAAATCGACAAAGACATAAATATCTCATGAACTTGTAATTATTATTTCGAACATGATTTTTATCTACAAAGAAAGAAGATCACAAGATTTGTAGTGACTCAGCTCCTCGATAAAAGAGAAGATTGTAGCTAATTTACTTAGAGAATAAATTTTCTAGCACTGTTGTGGGAGTCGTCATATGAGAAAGAGTTGTGGATCCTCTACCTTTGATTTCCATAATTTTTCATATTGCTAAGAAGAAGCTCCCACGAAATTGAACCAATCCTCTCATTATGTCATTGTGTATTGCAAGATATATTTTTTCTTCAGATTCCATTGAATTTGTTGAATATGATGATCTAACCATGGAAAGTGAAAGGAGGGGCCCCAAAAGTTACTCACTAGAGTCATGGACTCCCTACACTGATATAGAAATATTTGCCTCACCATTGCTATCTTGCACAAAGGGCCTTTTTCGATTTTCCTATGCAGACTTATCATCTCTTTTTGATGATTCCAGAGCTAAAAATATACATTTTTCCATATATAAAAGCCTTATCGGTTATACAACAAGCGTATACAGAGGCTTCTCCACTACAACCCATGTACATCAGGATTTGTGCTAGAAAATACAAAAATGGAGTTGGGTTTCCATGTCACGACAAGAGATCTCTGATCCTTGGCCTTCCATATACTAGAAACATTCTAACTCGGCCCTTGAGTTGCATTTTGAAGGCTATAAGATCACAATTTTGAGCCTTGGAAAAGAGGAGAAGGCATTCAACTTTGAGAGAAAAAATTCTCTAGAGAAATTACTTCATATTGATTCTGCATCCTTTTGTCCCTCAAGTTTGAACATAGTGTTCATCCCCCAAGCTCTTTCCCTATTGTTGAGAGAATCTCATTGTCTCTCTCCTTTGATCTTGCCTTTGGTAGAGGATTGAAGTGGTGGAGGCCTAGTTGGAAGGAACTTGGTTTCTTGGTTTCGAAACGTGCCGACATAGAAGTCTATAATGTTCACACTTATGTTGATCAATTATTAATAGAAATATTCCTTTCCTGTCCTATTGGTATCATGCAAATATATGATTATTATCCACGGGAATGTTTGTAATGATTATTAATCGATTATGTTATCTAATGCGCTAACCCCTTTACATCGTCATTATATACTTTCTTTTCTTGTTTGTTGAGAACTTATTACAGGTATAAAGCTTTGGTTTAGAGTGATCAATGGTAGAACATCATCAAATGTTGGATCGAGGTAAGCCTCTTTATTATCTTGCACATTATTTTATATATCATACAATGGAATTGAGTTGATTTCTACAGCCATAAATGTCTGTTGTGGTTACCCTTGGCCATAGAGAGTTTTTCCCTAGTAACAGAAATGGAAAATCCACTAGGGAAGGGTGTACTATATTATAAGTGGTAGAAGTTGTGTCACCTTTGAACATAGCACAAAATTATTGAGTCCTTGTGTCATCATAATTTTGGGTTTTATCATGACCTTAGGAAGATGATTTCGTTACAGAGTTTTCTCTACCAACTAGTTACTCTTCTAGTCCCTATAGAGAATGTTATTGATATCTCCTACATATAATAGTCACATCACTTAGTCTATGTTGTTAGAGTCCAAAAATATTTGTCATGCTCTTGTTCAAAGGAAGTCTCACAAATTGCATCCACCACTCCTCAAAAATATTTACTTTGCATGTCAGCCATACCCTTAGTTTGTCTCAAAATCACATGATACTATGGTGTTGTCATGCACCCTGGCCCTACTTGCATCATTGGTAGGTCACCTTGAACCCAAAAATTGAAATTTCAGCATTGGTCATTGACTGGGTTGTTTCTCTTGTGTTCGATGGCAAGACATCTATTCACACTTTGGGATTCATGAAGTGTCTTGGATGCCATTAGCCTTATTGATGGTTTCCTCTCCTTTGTTAGCATTTTTCATCATTGGCTTCTATTCAGAGGGTCTTTTTCATGTATCGCTTGCATTTGATACACGCGAAAGACACACAAGGTCGTTGGTTCATGAACATGTTCTTCGTGTGATATCCACCAAATCATGAAGCTCTTCCTTTGTTCCTCATGCTGACTGATGAGAGATTCCTTAATGATCTCCTTTCAGTGGGTCTCTTTCCATCAACTTCATCTCTTATATTCTAGATATGGGACCTAGAGTTTTATGAGTACCTTGAGGCTTGTAGTCATTAGTGGAAGGATCTCTCGCCATTGACAAGTGGGAATACATCAATGTCTCATGATCAATGGATTTCTCAAGTGTTCAACACCGACTCCTTCATTCACACTTGTAGGAATGTACTCAGTGCCTTGATACCTACTTTCAATATTGGTACGTTGTCTCATGTTTGTTAATGGTACACCTCAATGACCAATAATAAAATCATGTCTCATTATGTTCGACCTCAACTCCTTTATTCACATTATGTAGACTTGCGCCCTTGGCGAATAGTGTAGAAGACTTGAAGAAATCACTATGTGGCCACAAATTTCCTTAGTTGTTGCTTCCCTTTCAGTGGACCAAGACCTGTTCAACATTAGTGATCATGGGAGATCAGATTGTACTTCATGGTATACAAATATCTTTAGATTTATTTTTGAGACTAGTTTTCACTGGGCCTTATTCGTGACTATGACAACTTTTGGCATATAACCGCAATTGTATCTACCTATTCATGGCCACAAAAAATTATTTGGTATACTTTGTACATGGATCTACGTTGTATTCTTGGTAGCCATGTATGCAAAGTCAGTACAAAATGTAATAAGAAATTGAGTTTGTCCAGCTGGTTCTCTACCACTCCAATCCTTTGTTATTCATAATGTATTTAGACCATCGTAGATACTCCTCTGATATCACACATTAGGGGGCATCTGTTATAGAAAGAGTTTCCTCACCATTGTTATCTTTCACAGAGGGCCTTTTTCCACTCCCTGTGTAGACTTATCATCCCTTTTTGATGAATCCAAAGAAAAAAATATACATTTTTCCACATATACGTGCCCTATCAGCGATATAGCAAGTGTATACGCAGGTTGCCCCACTACAACCTGCGTACATTAGGATTTGTGCCATAAAATAAAAAAATGGATTTGGTTTTCCATGTCATGACAAGAGATCTCTGATCCTTGGCCTTCCATATACTGGAAACGTTCTCACTCGACCCTTCAGTTTCATTTTGAAGGCTATAAGAGCACAATTTCGAGTTATGGAAAAGAGGAGAAAGAATTAAACTTTGAGAGGAAAGTTACTCCGGAGAAATTACTTCATATTGAGTCTGCATCCCTTTGTCCCCCACGTATGAACCCAGTGTTCAACCCCCAAGTTATTTCCCTATTGTTGAGAGAACCTCACTGTCTCTCTCCTTTGAGCTTGCCTTTGGTGGAGGATTGAAGTAGTGGAGGCCAAGTTGGAAGTAAATTGGTTTCTTGGTTTTGAACCATGCCGACAGGGGAGTCTATAATGTTGACACTTATGTTGATCAATTATTAATAGAAATACTCCTTTCCTGTCCTATTAGTATCATGCAAATATATTATTATTATCCATGGGCATGTTTGTAATGCTTATTAATGGATTATTCTATCTAATGTGATAACCCCTTTACATCATCACTATATACTTTCTTTTCTTGTTTTTTGAGAACTTATTGCGGATATAAAGATTTGGGTTGGAGTTCTCAACGCTGGAACCTCATCAAACATTGGATCGAGGTAAACCTCTTTCTTATCTTGCACATTAGTTTATATAGCAGACAATGGAATTGAGTTGATTTCTGCAGTCATACCTGTCTTTTGTGGTTTACCCTTGGCCATAGAGAATTTTTCCCTCATAACATACATAGGAATGTACGATCTACAATCTGTAGGGAAACTATGCACAACACAATTGCAAAATCTTGTGCACCACAAACTTCATCGTTGAACTCTGAGGACTTACCGCGCGGTAGGAAAAATACTGAATTTAATATCCATTGTGATAAAAAAATTTGATGTGATATCCTCAAATTATTAGAAAATTTAATTCCAGGTTGAGTTTAGAAATAAATTTCCATTTATGGAAAATCTGAATTTAGAAATAAATTTCCATTTGTGGGAAATCTGAATTTAGAAATAAATTTCCATTTCTGGAAAATTTGAATTTAGAATTTTGGATTTTTTAATTATTATTTTATGAATGTTGGGAAAAGGTTCGACTTTCCCAAATATCCTCTTTTGATGGACATATATATGAGAATAATTTTTTAATAAATTAAATGTTGGAAGACAAAGGGAACATCTAGGTTAAAAATAATTGACTATGACTCCATGAGTGGGGAAGATGTTTGAGTTGACTCGGAGTTGATTTTTACAAGTGTTAGAAGTTGAGTTCTGTCACTAGCAGTCTTTGGAAATCAGCGATTTGTAAAGATGTGAATTTCCCCAAGGATGGAAAGGAATGGAAAGTCATAGGTGCAAGATAAATACAACATATGTGCGAGGAAGGACGTTGCTTAGTATGTTGGGGAATGTGACTTGTTTTTTTGCTATGAACCCATATTATGTGAGGAAAAAAAAATTTGAACTCTTGAAGGTTACAGTGGCTTGGGAGTGTGACTCAGTTTTCCCTTATGGAGTCATGGTCATGCTAGGGGGTGATAAGGACAAGTAATAATGGTTGATTTGTTTCTACAGTTGGGTGGAATGTGGTTGTTCAATTTTTTTTCCTAGCATCATTATTCGTGTATGTATCTCAACTATCTACTTTTATTGTTGATGTTATATTATGAATGTTATGTGATTGTGAATATGTTTTACTTTTATACACATAAGTAAAATTTGTTGTAAGTGGACTGTATAATCTTGTTAGATTATGGCTTTCCACTAAGTAGGAATACCTGTAGTAGTGTTTATCTGAAGTATTAATGATTAGTATATGTATATATATATATATATATATATATATATATATATATAGGAAAAAATATGTATATGTCCCTACTGGCCATTACGAATCTATATTCTTGATTGTTGTGCATTACTATACATAATCAAAATCTTCAGAAAGAAAAGTATAAACATATTGTACTGTTTTTCTGTTATTATGTTGAGTATAAAGAATAAATGTCCCTAAATACATTATTTTACCTATTATGCAAGAAATATATTTGATACAGTAGATTGTAGAATATATGCCAAAATTTATATTTATTACCATCAATAGGTCACTAACCAAAATGTTATAGTTTAGGTTTCCTTAGACCCAAGAACTCCATAGCTATTCTAAACAGATATTTAAAAGACTAAATGAAATTATCTGTGAGTGCGTGTGGGCTGGTGGAAGAAATATGGAACTCGAATATCATTTTTGGACAAACTGGTTTTCTTCACCAAGTGCACTATCTTTTCTCCCAACCTGCAAAGGAGTAATGCAATAGGATTAGTAACTTACTATTGTACAAACATTAAAGAATAAGATAAATAAAATATTCAAACCATACTTATCTGAGATCCTAATTGAATATCAGAGGGTCAGTGTTTCATTCTAAAGTAATAAATACATGACCCAAGAGGGGAAGTGGGTGCATAATCAATTTGATGGGTTCCCTTGCAAGACAAAAGGACCCATGATTAGTGTATATACATGTGAAATTAATTACTTTCACAAGTAATAAAAACATAAACAAACTTCTAATTAAGTTATGTAGCTTTGATATCCCAAAGATTATAAATTACAAAGAACATATATATAAAAGTTCAAACTATAATCAAGGGAAGGGTTTCAATAAACAACAGATATTACTTCGAAGAAAATACAAAGCCCATATAGATAATTAAGGAATAATGTAGAGAAACTAACATATAAAAAAAACCTGAGTTATATTTCTACACAGACGTGATTCCGTCAAGTTAGTGCTTATAGTAAAGAGGGGATTAAATTATAAAGTAGTGACAAATACACACATGAATGCAATCTGGAATAAATTGTATATGAGAAATAAACATAATACACATTTCAAATCATGAAGCACCAAGAGGCACAAAGGAGGCGATCTGGGTGTATGAAGACTCCAGTGAGGACCTAATTATTTTATCAAAATCGAATGAAAGCCTCGGTTATAATAAAAAAATAACACCTTGTTTGTTCTAAGAAAAGTTGTAGAAGGCAATGTTTTCTCAAAATTGTAGACAAATTGAACTATAACAGTCGAGCTAACTTTAAAACAGTGAGTTTGAAATGGTTGTGTGTGTTTTAATAGAGACAACGCACATTTTCCTTATGAACAAGGATATTCTTTAACCAATGAGTTCATACAAGAAGTGTTGATGTTGTTTTTGACGAAGAAGTGTTTTAACCTTGTCATATAAAATATAGAGGACAATTACAAAATTTTATTACAGATTTAGAGACTCGAAGTCTGAAACATATCCACTGAGTGTATGACGCTACGAAGGCCATGAATGGGCGTTAAAATGTAATATTTAATATCATAACCTTGCGGTAATGACTTTCATCAAGTCTCGGCTTCTATAGGTCACAAATGACAATTATTTACTTATACAACACCCTCCAGACAAAGGTTATGGTTATAATGACTATGTACAGACTTAAAACCCACACCCAAAAATTGCAGAGAGTTTATATTATAAGAATAATGATCAGGGTTTGACTCAAATGGAACCCGAAGATATGGGCTTAAAGAAAGATAGCCAACAGAGGAGAAACATAATAACAACCACCAAAGCTAGGTGTTAAAATTTAAAGGGATTTACCTAACATGTAGGAAAAATAATAATCACCATGGAACATGAGATGAATGCACACGAAGGCATAGTATCGTATTGTTTCTATCTCCATACCCCCCAAAAAAGTACAAGAAATGTGACTCAACATCCATAAAGAACATACATTGCATAGACAGAGAAGATATTGTGCATAGAGAATACATTATACAGATAGAGAAGGTGTTATACAACAAATGAAATATGCACCCTTTAGAAAAATGTTTTCTCAAAAATCCTTTTCATGAGACAGAGAGCGCTTACATAAATGATATTGCATAGTGAACATATTTTTACAAGAAGAATGGGTTGTGTTAGCACTCTGTAATTTGCACAAGGATGAGGAGTCAGTCGCAGAGGTAACATCAAAACCACTTCCAATCTGGATCTATCCCTCCAAGACTTAGAGAGGGATCTCTCTGTATGATATAACTTTTTTTGAAGGAGATATTAGGCTAGCTATGAAGTACAAGGTTTGGTCTTTTGAGTTTTGGTTAAGACAACAGAGAAAAAGGCCATTGGGCAAAATGGAGTCAATAGGTTAAAAATGATTGAATGAATGAATAACTAAGAACATTTGTAACCAGGCAAGGCAACCATGATAGTGAATCTTAATATTTTGTAAGATGGGAAAGAAGAATGGGTTAAGAAATATCTCAAATGCAGAGCAACATTAATCTGAATTCTACTTTCAATTTGCAAAAGAAAACATAAACATTTCTTTAAGCCAAATCAAGGTGTACAAGAGAAATCCTGAGTATAATTTTCTTATAAACAATCATGGAAGAAAACAATATGAGAAAAACAAGAAAATGACAGTTTACATCAGAGAAAATTCACCACTGAATCATGACACAAGAATATGGAAATCCAGTATCTTAATCTTCATTCAAAGTCACTTCAGCCTATTGATCATCCTTACAAAATAGAAATAAATGTTTCTAGATTATCTTCCCATCTGATCCCTCTAGGTCAACCATTTCCCTGAATTTTCCCTGAAATACCAGGTCCACTACCTTTCTGACGAGAGAGCCATAGTCTCTTCATCAAGAGAAACTCTACTCTTCATCACCCTAGAGGCCATTGATCAGACGATGTAGGTACCCAGAACTGAATCTACCTCCCCTTTCAATATTGAAACCATAACAAAGTTATACCATAAATTATATTTTCCTCAAAGAGCCCAGATATTTCAATTGTTCTTCCCACAGGACGCTCAACCTCCCAAATCAAATCTCCCATATCCTTCCTCCCTGTTCTTAGAAAAGGGAAACCAATTTATCTCATCACTCTGTTGCCTTCTTGGTTATTTTTTAGACGAATGGGCAGATGAACCTATATTAGGTTTTCTGTCCATTTTCTCTACCGAGGAAACGCCCACCACTCAGTTCAATTACAACACCTTTTTAGCAGACAAAATTCACGAGCAATTATCAAAATTGGCCACAGAGGGCATGTTCCAATACTCCTCCATATTGGCTTACATGTTCGTTTTCCTTCAGGTAGATAGGTTCTCTTTCTTGATGCAGAAAATGGACAAGGACAGGAAGCCACGGGCGGTGACATCTTGGACTTTGCTGCTAAGGAAAAATTCCACAGAGTTCCATTTTAAACAGTTCATCGAGCATTTTTACCACCCAGTGGTGATCATGCTCAGTGGCAGACCATAACCAAGAATAAATGAGGAAATTCATAGGATTTTACACCTCTTGGACCTTGCAAAAATTGGGTATTGGTATCTTTAGCAAAATCACACTGAGATTAGGATATATGGATGCGAGTTAGCTCCATACAGGTTTCCCAAGTATTTACCCGTGAGGATATTTTCCCTGGAATACATAAGACAAATGATAAATTAAGATGACATAGACTTTGTGTCTCTGAAGAAGAAACAACAACTGATAAGTAAATGGAAAATAAGATCTTTTATCTGCAATAATCGAGGCATCGAGAAAGAGGCATACATGTTTCTAAAGGAAATGAAGTTTGACATTAGTTTCCTGTGGAAATATGACCTTTGCAGGATCAGTTTAGAGATGAGGGCAAATAATAAAAGCATTCCCTATGTTCATTCACCCAAGCCTGAAATCGAGAAATTCACAAATCAAACGGAGTGGAAGGAGAACACTCTGGAAGAGACAGAAGAGAAGTCTCCTTCTCTTATTGTCTCACAAACAAACACGCCACAGTTTCCAAAGGTGAAAAGGCCCAGGAAGGATTCTTCAACTTCTGTCACTGAAGTCTCGGCTAAAGATTTCCAATTATACACCAAGAGGCCGAAACAAACTCCTACAACTGACACGGATAGTGAAAAGGGAACCCAATCCAATACATCTATGAAAAATGATCAGTCGTTGCTTATCACTAGCAGCCAGTAAATCACACCTTATTCTTCATCCAAGAAGTAGATGAATACTTCATTAATCAACCAGCCAAAACAAGGAGGCGTCAAATTGAGCATCTTTGAGAAATATGACCTGATCAAGAAGAGAAATCAAACGTTGACCAACAACACTTATGCTCAATTTTGGAAGCAGACATCCATGACACAACATAAACTATTGTTTGTGTTTGATATAGAGAAGGGTATAATTCACATTGATTTTCTACAAGCCCAGGTTCCCGACCCAAAGGAAATCACTGACTACAAAAGGGCAATGTTCGAGTTCCACACTAGAGATGTGCACCCTGCTAATCAAATGCATCTCCACAGGAAAACTGGAGAAATGGTTTTCTCCACTTTGGAAACTGCCTCTACTTCGACTGCTAGACCTCAGGTCTCTCTGAGCAATGTTCATACACAGTTAAAGTTAGAAAATATATCATCCTTTGCAAAAGATAATAAAATTAAAATGTTGGAAGAATTGGATCTCAAGATTGGATATGACCCCTCGAATGTGAAAGAAGTCAAAGAGATGCTTAAAAAGAAAAATTCAGATATAGCATCTCTCAGGAAACAACTGAACCTACCACCAATGGAAGATGCACAGAAAAAGGAGATAGTTGAGATAGAAGGTGAAAAGGACGAGATGCTCAAGTTGATCATGGAGAAGAATGCACAGTTGAAAGAGATGGATGCAGAACTAGAAATATTAGTGAAGGAGAAACAAAAATCAATGTCTATGGAAGTCATTCCATTGAGCGCAGTTCCACTCACCAGGGTAAGCACAAAATTGGTAGCAAAAACCTCCATAGTAGAAATTCCCTCAGCAACTCCAATGACATCTCTGGAAAATATAGTGGAATTAGATAAATCCATGGAAGAAATGGAATTACAGGAGAGAGATATTAGCAGACTGAAAAAGGAGTTTGACAATCTTCATCAACTCAAGTACTCCTACCAAACAAGCTACCCCATGGAGAAGCAAACATCAAACAAACTCAAACAATAATTGCAGCAGCTCCGAAAGCAATCAGTGGTAGGCAAGACACTCATTGAGGCCAAGGAAAATATTTGGATGGATATCTCCAAATTCATAAATGAAATATGGCCTATGGTGAAAATCATGTTTGACTAAAAGGAACTAGTATAGAGGAGATAAAGGCAGAGCTGGTAGAAATGCCCATAGAAGCCATTGAGATCATTAGATTTGTGAATTCAAAAACCAAGGAAGAATTAGAAGATTTGAATATTGAGGACATGAGAGAAACCATCCTCGAAGTCAAGAGGGTTTTGACCAAGAGAGTTCTTATGTTGCAGTTGGAAGAGAAAGTCCAGAATATGGACAAAGGAGTTCAAATATTTTTCAGTAAGATCGAAGCTCTATAGAAGAAAGGTCTCCATATCTTAATGGTCCTAAATGATAAGTTAATGAACCTCTCTGATTATAAATAGAAGCTATCCATGGTGGCCAAAGATAGTTCAAAATTTTCAGGAATACAGGGCAACATAACTGGTAAAGCATTCTTAGAAACTTTGCAGCCAGACATTAGCATACAACACGAGATCTGGTACATTTTCATCATTAGGCCAACTTTTGCCAAGTACACAAAAATGGATGAAATATACCAAAGATTACTAAAAGTCACTATTCTTGGTCAGCTATGATGGGAAGAGCTATGTAATTTGATCGAGTAGGAGATGAGGTGTTCAAGTCCAGTCAGCAATTAGATTAGACAAAGTCGTGCGGATGACTCACCAATGACCATCCCCAAAATCAGCTTGAAGAATTCGACACATCATTAACAGTCCCTAAAGTTTTGTATCTTGGTGAGTTAGTTAGTTAAATTTAGAATCCATCATGTCCTGATCATTTATGATAGGGTCGTTGTAACTTTTATTATAAATATTTCTCACTTAGAAGTATTGAGAGTTGTTGATGTTTATGCCTAAGAAAGCTCTAGTTGCTGTAATTTTTATCAAGAAGTCATTTCAGTAATACAAAGAGAATTTTCACAGGATTCCTGCGTGTCAATTGTTGGTGAAGTTTCTTCTATCTATGTACAAGTTTTTCCTTCTCAGTTACCATATTGTCTTTCTGAATCTGGTCTTTAAAAGAAGTTAAAGTTGCAAAATTTACCTTTGCATACTCTGTTCTTAATCTTTTATAGATGGAATTGTTTTTCTTCCGAGGTTATAACAAAGAAATTCTTAAATGCTTTTTTGTTATTAACTGATATCTTATTTTTTCATCAATACACCATTTTTATTTCTAAAGAATCCATCATTAGCACTATCTCACCCTGTGAAACGAATCTTGTAAAATTGTCTTTGAATTCTATCTTTTAAAGATAGACCACATAGCCCAATGGAAGCGTAAGTGACATTCAACCATTTCATTCAAAAACAATACAAACAACTCGGTTACAATCTTTTTAACTAGCCTAAAATATTTGAAAACTCTAACAAATCTAAAACTAACAGAGAGCTCCCTCTCTGAAACTGGTAGGGATAGCTTCCAGTTTCGAAGTGGTTGGTTAAGGTTACATCTGATAATTTTATTCTTACCTCATAATAACCTCTGGGAATTTACAGAGTGATAACATAAATGGAGACCATACTGAGGAAGAACTGAAACAAACTTCCCACCCCCTGTTTTCTTTCCCCTATAACAAAGATGACTTTATTTCTGGAGAAAACACAAACCCTAATCTTTATCTAGAAATAATGTTCAGAGGTTGTCAAAGTTTTTGCATAAATAACCAAAGTCTCCAAAGGTAGAATAAAATCAATAGTTCTGGCTCCCAAAATAATTTCTACCAGAGCTCATCCTGACCCGGAACCTACAAAAGTAATAGATAATCCCAAAAGACTACATAGGAATAAAGTTACTGCATAAATTTTGAGGAATAATATCCCGCTTATGGGGTCTTTTTCCACCCCAGAAAAGTTAGTTGTTTTTCTAGACCTTGAATCTGAGATACCGTTTCAAAAGAAAAAATTCAGGAACAAATCTGACAGTTTTATCAGTGAAACGATCTTAGACCAAACTGTTTTGTAGCCCAGGACCCCTAAGATAATTTCTCCTAGAGTTGAAGTTGAGCAACGTTTTCACTACAAGATTGACAAGCTCAAATACCTAGTTGCGAATCTTGGTCAATCCTTAGACAAGCTCCATCTTTAGTAGTCTGTTAAACCTCCTGTTTTAACCATCATTGCAGTTTCTACTTGAAATACACCAGGTCGCTCCATCCCTCCAAGCCCTTCGTCCTCTATATCTTCAGGCATTTCCTCTCCTGTCTTATAGGTTTTTGTTCAACCTTCCCCACCAATCATTGCGACAAGATATACTTTGTTGGTATTGGTTGCTCCTTTACATAACATGCCCCAAGATTATCAAACTAGAATTCCATAGTTTGATAGTTCCGGCCCTTTAAATGCGCAACAACATGTCGACAAAATGAACGATTACTTTGACCTACAAGAAGTAGACAAAGTTGATGTGCATATGAAATTATTTGCACAAAGACTAAATGGAGATGTGAAAAAGTGGTTCAAAAATTTACATGTTGCTACCATTACTAACATGACTATTTTCCATCAGACCTTTTTAGACCAGTGGGAAGTAAAGAAAAATCCTCTCCAAATTTTGTTGGAGTTTGAGAAAATTAGAAGGAACCACAGAGAGATAGTGCAAGATTACTACACTCGTTTCAACAATCTATACAATGTTATCCCGACTAAAATTAAACCTCCACAATTTTTGGTATTAATAAATTTCCCTGATGGTTTTGATGCTGACATGTCATATCAATTAATGGAAAGAAACGTGGAAACTCCAAAAGACATGCAAAAATGTGTCGTCAGTGTAAAAGCAAATCTTTTAGCGAGAAGGGCCAGGCAGAGAATAAAAAAGAGGGTCACCATCAAGGAAGAACCTTCTACTTCCTCATCTGATGCTAAATTATATTCTCTAGCCAACATTATGGAGAAAATCATGGAGAGACTCACCATAATTGACAAAAACCCACCTAGGAAGAATCAAGATACCCCTCAAATCAGGAACCCAAACTTTAGGAGAAATCCACCCCAAATTAGGTAAAGAGATCCTAGGGATCAACGAGAACAATAGGGACCTGATCAACATATCAAACCAACTCTCTAGAAAAACTATGTTGATGATGGGTAGGAAGTGATTGAGGACTTTGATGATGCTCATATAAATCTGATGAGTGATCATGATCATTATCATGAGTCTATTTTTCTCACCCAAGAAGAACAAGAAATCTTTCTCCTTTCACAAATAGAGGTGGATGAGGAAGTTGAGAAAACATAACAACAAGCCTTTGAGAATTCTATAATGGAGGTTCACAGACAATATAACCTGAGGATTAAGAAGACCAGTGAGAATTCTCCAAAGAAGGTTGTTGAAACAAAAAAAACCTCAGAGAATCCTCCCAAAAAATCCCCTGGGCATAATTAAATTGAATCTGTCATGCAAAAAGCTCCAGAAATTCTTAAGAGAGCAAGTCGGACATAAATTTCATCAACCATTCAAACATGAACACCTATCCACAAAGTTTCTATCGATAAATGAGAAGTATAGAGATTAAACAAAACCACCTCTCTTTTCATCCTTGAAGGAGAACTAGAAAAATTGAAGATTCCCATTTCCCTCTCCGAGTTGATGAACAAGAACGCTTATAGGTCTTAGGTGATAAAAGATTTAAGTATCGAACCCGATATAGGTACCAAATAATTGAATGTGGGATTTGTACTCCATTTTGATGCATTAAACCTTGTTGATGACTAACCTGAGCTCTTGTTCAGTCATGAAGTTGATAGTCAAACTGATAATGGAGTCGTGGCTCCTTTTAAAATCAACATGAATGTCCATGACCTAATATTGCATAACGCTATGCTGAATTCAGTTGCTTCTCACAACCTAATTCCCAAGGCCATGATGGAAAAGTTCGGACATGATTTCACTATACCTTACAAAGATCTTCATTCTTTTGATTCCAGTAAGGTCAAATGTATAGGCTAGATTAAAGACTTATGCATCACCTTGGCTCAAATCCCGGAAAAAAGGTTGGTGATGGACATCATCGTGGATGAAACTCCCCCCAAGTATGGTATGTTGTTATCAAGGTCTTGGGGAGATAAATTGAGAGGAACCCTGCAGCTAGATATGTCCTATTCCACCATTCCAGTTTTCGTTAAATAGAGAAGATTTTACAGATAAACATTGATGAAGTATATGGTCAGTAGTTAGGAGAAGCCACACAATTACCCATTATATTCCACACACTCTGACCTGGAATCTTTCATTCTATATAATGATGGTGATATCGAAGAACAAATCACACAATTGGAAGATGATGCACCTAATCCAAAGGAAAATACAATGATTGTTGAAGTAAGAAACCCCATGGTTGAAGAAAATGAGGAATTACCAGCAGACTTCTAGAGCATGGACTTCGATGGTGCTATGAGTAAAGAAGGAGTTGGAGAAAAAGTGTGGATGCATAACCACAGATCAAGGTACTCTGAGAATCATTCATATAAACTAAACTTCCAATGTACTAACAACATAGCCGAGTACGAGGATTTAATTCTCGTCCTGAAATTATTGAAAAAAGTTGGTGCTAAGAAAATAATGGTAAGGGGTGATTTTGAATTAATTATCAAGCAAATCAAAGGTGAGAATGCAAAAAAACATCCCAGACATAGAGCCTATAGAAACAATGTTTTAGATTATGTCCAATTTTTTTATTGAGGTTGATTTGCAGGTGATGCCCAGAGGACAAAATATACTCACAGATGGACTGGCTACGTCAACAACTACCTGTAAAATCCCTTTTCGTCCCACTCACATGTACACAGTGGAGGTGAAATGCAGACCCACTATTCTTGACAACATCATGTCTTGGCAGGTATTTGGAACTGATGATCAAATTAAATATTTCCTGCAATGTAAAAATGATTTTGAATGTAGAATCATAGATTTAGAACAGGATGAATAAGTTGTAAATAAACTTGTTTTTTAAAATGGTAGTGTAAATACAGTAGATGCTGAAAAAATAAATGAAAATGATGTAGATTCTGATATCCTACAGTTGAAAAATAATGTGTTACCTAGAGTTTTAGCTCCGTTGGAAGACTTGTTTGATTTTAACGATGTAGCCAAAAAACCGAAAATTGAAGCTAGTGGTAAAGAGGTTGAAGGCTGTAGCATAGGAACAGAAGAAAACCCCAAAATGATAAAACTGTCTAAATCACTGTCACCAGAGAAAAAAAGAAAATACATTGAACTCTTTAAGGAATATATAGATTTTTTCTCCTGGTGCTATAAGGACTTAAAATACTAGGACACAAGCATCATACAACATTGGATTCCCATAAAACAAGAACATAAACCTTTCATACAAAAAGTTACGAGAATTAATCCCAAGTTACTTCCCCTGATAGAAAAAGAAATCAAGAAGATGTATGATGCCGAGATTATAGTCCCTTTAAGATTTTCAATATAGTTCCAATATATTTCCAACCAAGAAGAAAACTGGTCAGATCAGGCTCTGTATAGATTTCAGAAATCTGAATAAAGTCTCCCTCAAAGACAACTACCCTTTACCCAAAATGGACCATATTTTACAAAGGGTGGTCGGATATAGTAGGATCTCCTTAGTAGATGATTTCTTGGGTTACAACCAAGTTATGGTCCATCTAGAAGATCAAGAGAAGACAACTTTTAGCACACCCTGGAGAAACTTCATGTATCTGAAGATGCCTTTCGGTCTGATGAACGTTGGGGCTACTTTTCAAAGAGCAATGGATATTGCCTTTGTGGATAATACTGGATAATTTGTATTCATTTATTTGGATGATGTAACTGTTTACTCCAAATCTGATGAAGAACATTTGCTCCACCTCAGACATGTGTTTGAGAAGTGTAGGAAATTTGGTATTTTATTAAATCCTAAGAAAATCCTTTTCAGGTTAGAGGAAGTTAAGATACTGGGACACATAATCTCAAAAGACGGAATTAAAATAAATCGCAGCAGGATAGAAGCAATCCAGAAGGTGGAACAGCCTAGGAACGTCAAATTACTGCAATCTTTCATTGGCAAGATAAATTTCCTTAGAATATTCATACCAAACTTAGCCGAGCTTCTCAGGAATATTACAATTATGTTGAAAAAAGACACAAAAATCAAATGGTGCGTCAAATCTAAATAGTCATTTGAGCAAGTGAAACATGCTCTCACCCAAGCTCCAATTCTGATTAGCCCAGACTATACCAAAGACTTTTATCTTTTCTCTTTCGCCCCTGAACACACTATAGAAGAAGTATTGTTGCAGAAAAATAGTGAAGGGTACGAGAAACCCATCACCTTTTTTAGAAAAGCTTTAAGAGACGCAACGTTTAATTATAACATTATGGAGAAACAAACCTTTCCCCCGTAAAGGCCATAAAATATTTTAGGGTCTATATTATCCATTCTCACACCATTTCATATGTCCCAAACACAGTGGTTAAAGATATTCTGACCGAGGATAATCCGGATGGCAGAAGAGGAAAATGGATTGTGGTCATTCTGGAATACGATATTTAGATCAAACCTACTAAAATGATGAAAGGACAGGGTTTGGAAAAACTGATGGTTGAGTCTAATATCCATGCTTTAGATATTAACTTTTTCACTGCAGTAGACGGACCGAAAGAGAAGGTGACTCCAAATGTAAAAGAGGCATTCTTGAATTCCCCTTGGTACACAGACCTCATTTTTGTACTCCACAATTTACAGGCTCCTCCACATTTGACTAAGACCAAAGATAGATTTATTAAGTTGAAAGCATTGAAATTTTTTATTCTGGAAGGAAATCTCTATTGGAAAGATCCTGGTGGTATCTTGCTTAACTGCTTGTTAAAAGGTGAAGCTGACAAAGTTCTTCAATATTTTCATGCAAGAAACTATGGTGGGCACCTGAGTTGGAAGACAACAACCAACAAAATTATGAGAGTTGTCTTTTACTGTCCTACTCTTTTTCCTGACATTCATCAAAAGGTTACCTCTTGCCACCAGTGTCATATTTTTGAAGGCAAAAGGAAGCTTCTACCACTCCCAATGAAACCCATCTCTGTTGAATCTCCTTTCCAACAATGGGGGCTAGATTTCATTGGTGAGATACATCCTCCTTATTCGAGCCAACATAAATGGATCCTAACAACCAGAGACTACTTCACCAAGTGGATCAAGGTTTTACCATGCAGGAAATCTATTGACTCTGTCATCATCAAGTTTTTAGAAACTAACATTTTGTGTCATTTTGGATAGCCCCAAAAAATTATAACTGATAATGCAATGACTTTCAGATCCAAAAATCTCATAGAATTTTGTAATCAATATCATATTACTTTGGGACACTCGACGACTTATTATCCACATGGAAATGGGCTAGCTGAGTCTTCTAACAAAAGTTTGGTGAACATTATCAGAAAGACATTGTAGGAAAACAAGAAATCATGGCATAATAAGTTGGTTTTCACACTTTGGGCTAATAGAATAAGCACCAAAAGATCGATTGGTATGTCTCCATACCAGTTGGTGTATGGCATTGAGGCAGTTTTTACCCTTTCATTAGGAGTTCTAGTCATGAAACTATTGTAGGAAACACAAGAAGAACCAAATGATGTCTAGCAAAGAATAAATCAAATGATCCACCTAATGCAATCTAGGGAAGAAGTTTACAACATAAATCAAGTGATCTAGGAAAATATTAAAAATATTTATGACAACAGAACCAAAGAAGATAAACTTGAATTAGGTGATCTAGTTTTGAGGTGGGATTCAAGAAATGAAGATAAAGGTAAACATGGAAAGTTCAATAGCTTGTGGAAGGGTACTTATACCATTTAGTCTTTCAGAGGAAACAATTATTTTCTACTTTCTAATCATGACGGATCAGACCTGCCAGGAGGACCCATAAGTGGTAGGATGTTGAAGCAATACTTACCACCTCAGTAAAGAGATCACCATTCCATTTCATTGTAAATACCATTTCTTTCACAAGTCTTTAGGTGTAGGTGTTTTTGTTCAGGTGTTTGAAGCCCATGGAGAAGGCCCTAAGACACTGAAAACTTCATCAACATTTCTAGAATAAAGTAAGTCAGATAAAATAAGTGTAACGTCCCCTTCGTTATGTCTATGAATAACGAAGTACAATAGATTTTTTTTTATTTTTTTTTTTCTTTTAAAAAGAACCAAGAAATTAACAACATCACATAAGTCATATCAATGCAAAAACACATGACATCATAAATAAAGTGCCACATGATCAAACTATAAACAAACTCTACAATATCATTGCTGATGCAAAATATAATGCCAAACAATCTCATCATATTATCAGCAATAACATTAATTTGCCGAATACAAAACGCTTTCTACTTTACCAATTAAAATCGTACCTTTGCCTTACGCCGCGTTGGAAGACGTCCCGCGCTCTGTGCCGCGTCCCGTGCTCCGTGCCGCATCCCGCTTTCCGACCGTAGAAGGCTCACCGGTACCTCCCAGCCAAACGCTAGGGTTACTCTACTTCCCCCTTAGCCCCCCGAGCCACAAATGGGCCACACAAAAACCAGAGATAGACTAGCATCTCAGCTCGCCTCCACAGCTGAGCTACCACTCCAACACAGCTGAGATAAACCCAACTCCTCACAAGCAACCCGTCAAGCCACAACTCGGCAGCGTAACGTTACGCTAACCGTTCCCCCCTTTCTTCCTTCCTTTCCCCTCCTTTTATAAAATTTTGAGACTGACCTCATTCATAAATCATTAATTAATTAATTTTTAATAACCACCCTCTAAACGTTCTCTGCCGTCCAAGTGTCCCTCATCCCTATGGTTCTCCAAAATTAATTTCTTTTTAATATTTAAAAGACTCAAATCCCTCACTTCCTCAAAAATCACTCCTTAATCACTCCTTGAATCACTCCTTAATTTACTCCTAATTTACTCCTTAAATTACTCCTTAATTTACTCTTAATTTGCTCCTTAATTTGCTCCTTAAATTACTCCTTAATTTAGTCTCTTTAATTATATTATTTAATTCTCTCTTGTTATTTTTATTTTTGAACCCAAAGATAAAAGTGGTTTTTAAATCTTTTCAATATGTTTTAAATTCCTAGTTTTTATACTCTCACATTTTAATAAATTTTATTTCTTCTTCATCATTTAAAATCCATGGGTATTCACTTAATTTAATTCCCTCATTTCTTTGCCCCCTTTACTTTTAAGAAGACTTTAATTTACACCTAG